>LKNJ01002933.1:36529-111802 GCA_002120245.1 Maccullochella peelii | reverse complement strand
GGAGGCTGCGCTCTCGGCAGCGGGACCGGGACTGGAGGCTGCGCTCTCGGCAGCGGGACCGGGACTGGAGGCTGGGCTCTTGGCAGCGGGACTGGAGGCTAAAGCTGCCGCGGCCCGGCAGCAGAGGCAGGAGGCCGCTCTGGTGCAGGCCGCTGAACAGGGACAGGGAACTGGCTGCGGGGACGGGGCGGTGGCTGCTGCGGCCCAGCGGCGGAGACAGGTGGCTGGCGCTGCGGCCCAGCCGGAGCAGGTGGCTGGCGCTGCGGCCCAGCCGGAGCAGGAGCTGGAGGCTGGCAAGAGTGGCGACCACATCGTCTGCGGCCACCTCGGGTCCCGGAGAAAATTACCAGCCGGGTTCCAAGATATGGGGATTCCTCCCGCCAGCCTAGGTCCGCTGGGTCCAGGTATGGTCGGTTCATTCTGATACGTGGGAGGTTGGTGGAGGAAGGACCCAAACGCAGACAGTGGGCAGAGGTGAGACAAAAGGGGTTTTATTGCTTACGATGCAACAGGCAGGTAGGCAGGTAGGTGGCAGGTAGGTGACAGGCAGGTTAACGGGCAGGTTAACGGGTAGGTAGACGGGCAGGTTGACGGGCAGGTTGACGGGCAGGGAGCACATAGAACATGAAACACTGACTAAGACAATGAACCGATGAGAATCAACTGAAAGGGACAGGTACATATAGGGAAAGGACTGACGAGGGGATCAGGAGCAGGTGAGTACAAAACACAGGTGAAAACACTAAGGGCTGAGACAGAAGGCGGGAACACCAGACAGGACTTCAAAATAAAAGAACCAAGGACCACATCATGACACTCTCTCTCTCCCTCCCTCGCTCTCTCCCTCCCCTCTCTCTCAACCCAACCGGTCGAGGCAGATAACCGCCCACCCAGAGCCTGGTTCTGCTTGAGGTTTCTGCCTGTTGAAAGGGAGTTTTTGCTTGCCACTGCCACAAGCTTGTGCTTGCTCTTGGTGGGAATTGTTGGGTCTCTGTACACATAAGGAGTCGGTCTAGACCTGCTCTTTATGACAAAGTGCCCTGAGATAACTTTGTTATGATATGGCGCTATATAAATAAAACTGAATTGAAATTGAATTGAATTGCTGTGTTTATGACATATTTACCAAGTGTACCAGGCTTGAACAGGTAGTTATTTAGTGAACTAGTCATTATAGTTGGCAGAAACATTTACAAATAGGATTAGTGTAAAGCTGCTGAGAACAATGCTTTTCTACCAGTAAGCAGACAACTGGCTCCTCTAAAACAAGTTTGTCCTCTTTGAACAACAGTAATGCTGTAAGCTGATAGGAAGATTCACTGGCAGTGAACACAAGTACGCCAAAAATGCTGCGCAAGGATTAGTTTGTTGATCAAGGATGCTTCAGCAGTTATTTTGTGCTGAAATCACAAATTCACAGAGTTGGTGTGCTAAGTGGTAGTTTTCTAGAATCGAGAATATCCGCTTATCCTTAGAGGGTCGTGGGGGGGGCTGGAGCCTATCCCAGCTGACATTGGGCGAGAGGCGGGGTACACCCTGGACTGGTTGCCAGTAAATCACAGGGCTGACACATAGAGACAGACAAACATTCACGCTCACACCTACGGGCAATTTAGAGCCTAAATCTAGAGCCTAAGCATGTTTATAGATTGTGGGAGGAACCCATGCAGGCACGGGGAGAACATGCAAACTCCACACAGGCCGGCGGGTTCGAACCTAGAACTGCTCTTGCTGTGAGGTGACAGTGCTAACCACTGCACGACCCACTACTGAATACTTAATGTTGAAATGTAATCACCACTGAATTCATAGCACTGAAATAGTTTACTAAACATTCAAGTGTCCAATATTCAAAAACTATATTGTGGTTGCTAAAATTCAAATTCAAGGTTGCTTTTGGATCTGAAAATTCAAGTCAAAGATTAAAAAATCAAGTTGCTAAAACTGAACTAGTGAAATCCAGACACCAAATTCTGTGACAAAATTTCCAACTTAAACATCCAGGCTACCAAGGATAAGCTAAGCTATCAAGGCCAAATCAAGTCAATTAAACTTCTGCTCTATCAGGTTACATTGTGTCAGTCAAATGATCCAAGATAAGTGATTGGAGACGCTTTAAAAATATTGCAAAACTTAAACAAAACATATATCTCAAAATTGGGTATTCAGTTGCTTGTAAACTTCAAATTTTTAAAGTCTTTTTTTGCTTCCATACAAGGCTATCAGTCGACCTGAGAATGCTCCCAAATAACCAACACACACCAGCACATTTACGAAATGCTTTGCAGTGGAAGAAAACATGCACAAACTTTACCACAATGCATTGCAGGGAAGGAAAGAAAGACCTGCATAAAAGCAAGACATACAGAGACGCCCAACAAACCTCTACCTTCAAACTAAAAGCACATAAATGCTGCTGTGGGATGACGTTTACTTATGAAGTTGTTTACAAAGCTACAGAAAACTAGTCATGAAGGCAGCAATATTATAGTGCTCTCTCAAAAGGTCCAAATTAGCAGAAAAAAGTACCATTTCCTTGCCAGTGGGTTTATGTTGGCAGAGTGGTCAAAGAAAAAGTGTTTGGTTGTGGAAAATTCTGCAGCACTTTAGTTTTTGTAAGGTTGTTAATGACAACAACTAGACTATGAATATACTTAGTATCAGAATGCATGTAAATGTGTCTTTGGCATAACACAGCACAGTAATGTTGGTACATCATCTTTTAAATTAAAAACATGCACACCAAATCTGTGTAGGGCCTCTTTATTTTTTGCTTTGGGGAGTGTAGCCAGACTCTGAGAGAATACATTACCAAGGCACTTTTCTGAAATGGATAAGCTCACACACAGAGAGACAGATTTAGGCTGGGGACCTAGAGACCGAGGAGGACCGAGCCCCCTGGTAGTGCGATGGAGCGCCAATGAAACCAATGACACTTCCTGTATGTGGAAAACAGCCCAGAGTTCTGTGATGTGCAGATGTCCAGAGACTGAGACTAAAAAGATTTGGATCGGAGACTTTGGATTTGAACAAAGGAACAACATGATTTTGTAAAGAATGCAAGCAAGTAAACAAGCTTAATTTTGTGTACGTAAAATGGAAATGAAGTGAAATTAAACCTTCAAAACAAGCGATTTCAGGGGCCGAAATTACACACTCACACTCTTTGTGATCGAAAGCAACATCTAGTGGCCAAAATGCAGAAGAGCAGAAAATTGCTCCTTGGCCTTGTGTGCTGTTAACCATTTTTAAAAAGTATACTGTATGTGCTTGCATTATAGATAATGCACAAATATTGGACTATTATTTTGTTTTTGTGTGTGTGTTTTAGTTCAGTTTTTCAGTCTTTCTCTATAATGCAAAAGTGGAATCATCAAATCAAATTGCACAGCAGATTTGAATTCAAATTCTGTGAAATAATATTTTGTTTTTGCCTCTGAGTGTGGTGAAGAAATGGAGGCCATATTGTGGTGTTTATGAATGGCTCTCAGCGGACACAAAGACTGTTCTTCACAGCCATGACATGAATCCATCCTACATTCAGTGATTAATAATATCTGTTGTTGCTGTTATGACCAGAACAATAAAATGTAGATCATTACAGTGTCATCATTATGCACGTATAAAGGTACAGTAAATCTGGTCCCACACAGGGCTGCACTGACATGTTGGACACAGCGCTTTAGAAAGAAAGTGTCTTAGTAGGGTGTTGTTCCACGGCAAGCACCCAGAATATCTTCAGTGCTCTTTGTCATAGATCTGGATTTATTTATTCAAGTTTGAATGAATTTCAATGAATAATCTATAAATCTATAATATGCTAATAGGTTTCATTTCAAAAGTTCAGTGAATGTAATTTATCATGTAATTTGCTGTTAGCCGTCTTCACCCGGTTGATGTATTATGCGTCAATATTTTTCAGTCAGAGTGTATGAAATTTTGACTCAGGAGTTTGTACCATTATTGGTAATTTGTAAATACCAATAAATTATTTTGTGAAATAAAGAGCTTTTTAAAATGTATTTATTTCACTGATAGTTATACTATGTATTAAAAATGAAATCATCCTTAACTCTTAGTTAAATTAATTATTTCTGTGAACTTAAAATCATTGTTTTATTTGATGACCTCGCTGCCCTGGCATTTGGCCTTTGTGCCCTCAAAAAATTGACAACACCAAAGGCCAGCTGACCTTGCCCCTAAAATGATGAAATTCCAGGCTTCAAGTTTCCACATCACACTTGTGTAAGTTGAATACTGGACCACGACTGGTTGTGAAAATCCTGCTCATGCGTCCACGTGTTGAACTCAGATTTAAGTTAACTTTCCCCCTTTCAGCAGACGAATGTGAAAACAGCCTTCTAGTGTCAAACTCTGCACACACATCATTCTGCACATAAACATCCAAGTCAAGTAACAATAAGCAAAACACATGAGTCGAGTAGGGCTTTAAAGAGCGTCTATTTTGATGATTTTAGCAGTTCTTGATACAAATTCAGTCCCTGCATGAGGCTGAATAACGTTTCCTTCTATATATTCACTTCCACCACAGGGTGGCGCAGTAACTCCACCAATAGTCCATACATTATTCTCACTCTTCTGAAAGACTGATAAAAAACATCAGGTACACCAGTCTCTTGTTTTATTGTGTGTAATAAATCTAACCTTAAAAGGTATTGAGTATTTAAATGTGGATCTAAAATGTGTTTTTATTGCAGTTGTCAGTCCCGACATCCAGAAAGCTTTTTGTGCTACAGTGCATCCTGTGACACGTGCAATGATAAAATCAGATGAATAAGTTTGTCATTTTTCAGAAAATTAAGTGCTTTTACAACATATCAACAAATGCAGAGACACAAATGCTGCACTATGACAGAAAATTCTCTTTCTATTTACTGCGTTTTACAATAGCCTAATTCATATTTGAGGACAGATATATTGGCCTGGTAATTTGCTCGCTGTCCCTCTCTTTTGGCTTGGAATACTAAATATTTGGGAGGGGATTTAAAAACCATTAAGTGGGCCACATAAAAGAGAGCCAGGCGCTGTGATGGTCATTTCACCCCTCAAACAGAAATGGTAATTGGCTAATTTCTGTTCTAACGTGTGCCATAAAAGCCTCGCCAACCCTTTTAATTACGCCTCCATGAAAAGACTTGCTTTGCACAATAAAAAATGGTGTCAATTAGTATGCAGAACAATGTTTAACATATCAGAAAATTAATCTACACAGCACTTTGAATTAAAAGTTTCTTTCTGGAATAACTAGGGCAGGCCAGCTGAGAATGCTATTGTATGTGGTCTAAATGACTCCTTTGTTACCGCTGTTGAAAAGCAATTAAAACAGGGATTCTAGTGTGGTCGTATTCTCCACAAACCTGTCAGCGTTATATAGGCCTACTGGAAATAAAAAAAGCTCTATGTCTGCTATCTGTTCAAACTGAAGCTCGGGCTCATTTATGAAGTGAATGGGATTCTGAAAGGATAAAGTAAGGAGAAATTGGAAGCTATAACAGAGATTCAGGGATGATTCTTGCCAAAGGAAGTCCTGTTTACTCATGTTATTGTTACGGAGGAGATGAGCTTATCTGATACCTCGCTTTTATTAATGATGGGGGACTGTGCGCCTTGAATTTAAAAGCTGCCTTAGGCCATGTTTTTATGCAGCTGGACTATATTTCTCCTCCTCCACACGTCCTCTGGTTGCTTCATGACTGTTTTACAGCATCATGTTCTCAAGATGC
Organism: Maccullochella peelii; assembly: GCA_002120245.1. Classification (NCBI taxonomy): domain Eukaryota; kingdom Metazoa; phylum Chordata; class Actinopteri; order Centrarchiformes; family Percichthyidae; genus Maccullochella; species Maccullochella peelii. Next base: position 106,058 of record LKNJ01002933.1, on the reverse strand, counting down.
AGGATGTTTTTTATTTATTGTAAAAAAAAAGTAGGCCTACAAACTTGCTGCTGCTTTTAATCATTTTGTTAGCCTACATGTAACTATCTATATCGTCTCCTACATGTCTAAATGATCAGATTATCAAATTATATGACAACTAATGAGGTGTAAATGGATAAAAACAATGCAATTTTTACCAGGTCTCAGGTCTGATCAATGTCACCCAGCTTCTCCATCTAAATGCCAGCAGCCCACTTTCTGGTGAGAACCACCACCCCAGAGGCGGTCGACAGCGGCTCATTTCCCTAAAACACACTCTTTTAATTAAACAAACGAGCATAATAAAGGAGAGAAGAAGGAAAAGGAGACGCTCCCGCTATCCCCGTGTGAGGAGAAGTTCATTAATATTTAGATACCCTGTGGGCTTCCAGACATTTCCTGCCGCTCTGCTCGGCCTTTGCCAGTAATAAGGCGGCAAGGTAGGCTACAGGCAGCATGTACACTTAGCTCTGGTTAGAGGTAGAATTACTGTTCACATGATGAAGATACTCTGAATCATCCGGACCACACTGGAATGTTTCTGTTGTGTTGGACATCTGGGGAAATACGCATATTTGCTTTTTTATCTAGAATTAGATGGGAAAATGAATACCACTCTCTTATCTGTCCGTTAAATTTGAAGTTACAGCCAGGAGCTGGTTAGCTTAGCTTAGCATGAAGACTGGAAGAAGTTAGACAAATCCTTCCACATAGCAATGCGACCTCACACTGAAGTAACTGCTGCCAACCCCTGTAAAACCAATACGTTTTTACACTAAACAAAAGAGGCGCTGGCAGGCAGATTATAATTTTTTTTTTACCATTGGACAGAGCCAGGCCAGCAATTTCCCCTGGTTTCACTGTTTTTGCTAAGCTAAGCTAACTGTCCAGCTTCATATTTAACGCACAGATTTGATATTAATGTCGACCTCAACACTATGGGCTCAAAAAAATGATGAATGATGTTCAGAAATAATCTCAAAGTCCATGGTTGTATACTACCCAAGGGTTTGAAGGGTGAAAAGATTTGCAGTTGTAGAAAACATTTAAGGGCGCCTAAATAAAATTTCTGCACAAATTATGTCGACAGAGAAGTTCCACAAAAAAAAATCTTTTGCGAACACCTGAGAACAGATTCAAAGCAGATTACTGTGTGTGACACTGAAATTACAAGTGAACATACATCTACAGCTGCTCTAATGAGTATGTTTATATCAGCATTGGATCAAATAAGTGCAAAGTACAAATAATGTGAAAGATGTCAATGACACCAGACCCGCAGAAAATGTCCCTCAGCATTACTGAGTGTTTTACTATCTTTTAGCTCATTGTTTCCAGTTGCAGCACGCAGGTAAGCTCTAATAAACCCACTGTGCACTACCTGCCCAGCACCAAACAGCACAAACACAAAGTTAGTGACTAGCTGGGGAACAGAGTGGAGCATTTAGCAGCTAAAAAGCTAGATATTTTTCTCAGGAGATGGTGGAGAGCAAAACAGAGCTAAAAGGGGAGTGAATATTGGACTTATTCACCAGCTGGACAGAAGCATGAGTCCAAATGAAGTGTAAATAGGCAACTGTTTGCTAACAAGTAAGTTTGCCATGTAAGATGATAAAATGTCAGTGCTGTGTTTACAGCGTGCCCAATTTAGGGCACAAAAAAGTTGCAGTTGCAGGCACAGCATGTGTAGCATTTATTGCATTTGGAAGCTATTTTGGCACGTTCACGGAGTTTAGTAATATACAACACTCATTTTTTTTCTGAAGTACCGAATAGTACAAGAGTCAGGGAAAGGTTTCTCAAAATAAAATTGCCATTTCAGTTTCTTGAGAATAAATGTGATACCCATTTTATTCCTGCTTTGGGGCTCAATGCAACTTTTGAAAAGCTCTGCAGTAAACCTGACTTTGCTATCAAAGAAAACTGCTGGTTGTGTTGGGCGGGCGTTCTATACTGTAGGCTTGTTGCTGCCTTTGTAGTCATGTTGTTGCTTGTCTCTTAATTGACAGGGAAAGTAGACCAGAATGTTATGGATTGTGGGTGTTATCTCCAGTCTAGCATCCCCTCGGCGCACCGCACAACTCATTTCTCACTTTGGTTGCAGGGGCTTGGAGCGCGTCTCTTTCTTCCAGCCCTCAGAAGTCAGGTGGCCCTCAGCCATTCCAGCTGTCTGTCGAGTGTCGTTGTGAATCAGCGTCACACCGGGGTGTAAAAGACAATCACACAGTTTTACATGCTACATTTGCCTTTAATCGAGGGGAAATCGTGTGCAGAGCCGAGCCCCAAATAGAAATCTCCAGCAACACTTCTGTGCATGTGTAATTAGGACAGTAAATCTCCTAATTAGCTTGTTGTGTTGTCAGTGGTTATAGCAGCATCCGGATGGGGTGGTGGGTGTAGGGTCTGGGGTGTGGTGGTGGTGGAGGTGGTGGTGGTGGGTGGGTGGGGGGCGATCCAGCAGATGGCTGCATGCTGTCTTGCAGGCACACAGTCATGAAGCGGAGAGGCTGAGGCTGTGTCAGACATTCCTCCGTCAGGCCACTGCCAGGAGCCCGCCGATCCCCTCCAACACCCCACACCCCAACCCTGGTCTCCTCCACCCCAGCAGCCACAGAAGCAGAAGTTAAGAATAGACGAAGTCTTGTCACATTGCATGTAAAGGCACCCTGTGTTCTGAGGAGTGATACACACTGGAAACAAACAATTGCCGCTCAGCAGTGCAACCCTGATGTTTGTTTTTTTCCCCTAGTTATTAGTCCCTTTTGGTCAGATACTGTCACAGATCTGCACTGCTTACAGTTGACTTAAGCCTCAAGTTGACACAATCCAATGTGGGCCCTACTGTTGGCTCTTGGATTACATTGCCTATGCTGATATCATTAAAGATTCTATGCTGTCAAATCTTCTGTTTTCTGTACAGCTGGATTTGTCAGGGGAGTGTGGACGAAAATGTTTTAATGAGATGATAAAATATGCTTTGTGTAGGATGAGTGTTTAGGGAATACAGTTGCAGAAATCCTAATTCTGTAAATGGAGACTGAAGCTGTAAAAGTCCTCCTTAGTTGGTCGCTGCTGCTGAAATGCACCCTATTTAGGACGAATCATCGCAGCTGCCCTGAGTCGTGCCTCAGCCCATCCGAAATCTGTTCTGACGCAGAGAACAAAAGCAGTTTGGGGGACTTCCTTCTCCTCCAGATGTTGAACTTGATTCGAAAAGAAAAGGTGATTTTGAGGGGGTTGGGGAAAAAAGGGAGGAGGGAGGGGGGGGGGGGGGAGCACAACTGCAGCTGCTGTGAGAAAGAGAGCAGACAGGAATGGCGCATTACAGCGTAATGCCGAAAGGTGAGACAAAAACACAAAAACATTTCAGGGCAGCGACACTGGACAAAGTGTGCACTCTGTTTGTCAGATGTTGTTGTGGTTGATGGATTTCTCGCTGCGCCTTCTTGTTTTTCTCTCTTAAAATCACATTTCATCCTTACATTTTGGGCAGCCCACACAAATATAATAATCTGGAAAGATCGCTGCTTATGGTTTGATCTTGAAAACCAAATACTTATATGATTAAACAGATGCAAGATTTTAGAAACAAATATTTCTATTCAATGAAGTCTTTTATTTGAGCAACAATAGTATTTGTGGAGTATTTGTAAATGTTTGTTCCTTTCATAGCCCTGCAACTGCACTAATCAAAGCCAAGACCAGTGATTTACTGCTTTCTGCCATCTCTGGGCCTCTTCCACGCCTGCCCCCCCTCACCTGTGGTGTGCCTCAAGGATCAATTGTAAGTCCTCTTTTTTTCCCATTTACATGCTGCCACTGGGCCACACATTTCACAAACATGACATTAAATTTCATGCGTATGCTGATGATACACAACTGTACGACTTCCTCGACAGGTCCTCTACAATCTCAACATGGTTGTCTGTCATCCAATATAAAGAAGTTTTATTTGGCTCCAACCTATCATTTGACAACCAAGTATTCAGGGTGGTACCATCATCCTTCTTTCAGCTGAGGACAAAAGATTAAATGAAATCATATTAAACAGTTGCAGTATTTAGAAAGTAGTCAATGTGACAGTAGTCATTTGGACTACTGTCATTCTCTTTATTCCAGCCTGTAAACAAGTCAACTGCTCACCTCCAGCTTATTAAAAATGCTGTCACTAGGCTTTAAAAAATTCTAGGAAATCTGAACACATCACTACCGTTCTTGTGTCTTTGCAGTGGCTCCCTGGGAGTTTTAGCTAATAACTTTTAAGGCATTGTGCATGCTCAGGCTTCTAACATTGTTGATTTGTTAATCCCCTCATGAGCCACAGCACGGCCTGCGATCCTCGGGCGCTGGCGTCCAACCACTCACCTTATTACTGTGTGTGAAGGGGCCTCTTTTTGGTCCATGCCCCTCAGGTTTGGAACTCCCCGCCTGAACCAAATCTGTAGCGTCTTTTAAATCACTTGTTATTGGAAAGCCTTTCCTAAATAAATTTTTTTTTAAAAATTAGCTATGTTTTTAACCTTTTTTTTTATAGGCTCCTCATTGTTTTACGGTTACTTTCTCTTGTGTTCTACTTGATTTAAACTGTATTAGTTTACTTGTAAATGTTGTATCTCTTGTATCGCTTGCCTCTATTTTTACACTTTATAATGTAAATCTTTTACCTTTGTTGTATTTTTATTACCCTGCACAGCACATTGAATTGCCCTGTGTATGAAATGTGCTATACAAATAAAGTTGCCTTGCCTACTTTAAAAGGCTCATTATTTTAGCATTTATTATGGTTTATTGTGTTTGCTATTATTATTATTGCTTCAGGTCTTCTCTGTCCTCATGTTCAGGATGGGATCTCCCTTTGTTTATTTGTGACCTCTGTGTAAGTATGGGCTCTTCATGTCTCAAAGCTTGATCAGTTCTTTTCCGCCTACAATCTTTTGATAAAGTCTAAATTTATGACAAACCTAGTATTAGTTTTTTTTAAATATATCATAATGTAACTGGAAATTTACTGTCACATCCCTATTTTACTACAATTAATAATTTAATGACAAGTTGGATGTGAATATTATTTTGTCAGATGTCAGTTTGCCAAAGGCACAAATATTCTGAAAAAGTGTCAAAAAATGAATACAATTTGAGTGTCCTATATATATCTCATATAGTTTAATTAAATTACATCCAGTGATTGAAAAAGATATAGTTTCAATTAAAGAGCTTTAATTGAAAAAGGTCATTTCAAAAACTAAATGTTCTATTAGAAATTCAATTACCTCCCACAGAAAAGGAATATAATGTAATTCTTCATAATGGACTCTGGAATGTAATGAGTTGGCCAATTAACTATTTTTTATTTGATTTAGGTAGATTTTATGATCTTTGTTCACAATATCAATTACATGGAGAGCTTTGTGTAGGCAATGTTCATAATGGCTGCAAATGGCAGAGGAGGAAAGAACCCTTGACTAATTAATGCATCCCTAACCAGCTTTCAATTATAACACAAATCATGCACTAACACACATCTAGGTCAGGATTCGGAGCCTTTGTTCAACATGGAGTTTTATCACAGAAAAGTTGTCTTCTTCAAACTAAGGCTGAAATCTGTGTAGAAACAGAAACATTCTTACAAAATATATTGTTAAGGGCTATAACACTGCATGTGTACTTGTGATATGTTGAGTTAGATTTAAGAGGTCGGCGTGGCGCGGCGCTTTAAACACTGTCAGGTGAATCTTTGCTCCGTCTGGCTGCTTGTACACTTTTGACAGATATCAATCAATCCAACAGATGAGGTCAGCTGTTTTAATTTGCTCACGCTGCGTCCCGGGAAATGAATATTCAGCACTCTGATGATAAAGCTTTGCTGTTTATGCGCACTGAAGACCTTAATTTGCTGGCACTGTTATTCCCCCCCCCCCAGTACAGTACATTTAGTACAACATACTGTACAGGCCGTAACAGGCAAAAGCCGTGCTGAGAACATTTTTTTTTTAAAGCAGAAAATATGCTCTTTTTCAGCAATGCTCTGTTCCATACTATACTAAGGTCTAAATGTGGTTTCAAAGCATATAATTGGTGGAGAAATAATGAATTATTGTTTTTGATTGATCTATTCATCTAAAAGTAGTCAAATACACTTAAAATACTGGAATCAGCCTGTAAAATATGCATCATGTGTAAGATTATAATTGTAAAATGTAAACTCTCTCTAAAATACAGAGGAAATCATGACCTCCATGCTCTCAGTGGTAGCTATATGGACATTTTTCTGCATGAGTACTTGGTAGTACATGTTGCTCATAATACTCACTTGATGTAACTTTATGGACATTTTGAATGCAGGAGCTTTACTTGTAATGGGGTATTTTTTACAGTGTGGTATTACTACTTTGACTTCTGATCTTCTTCCACCACTGGTGTGTCATGACAAAAGCCATTTTCACCGTGAGAAAACAGGCTTGTTATAGACGTCCTTTGTGGCCGAGTTGGTAAATGTGACATAAGCGAGATGAGCAGGTTCTGCTTCAAGGCAGCAGCGTATCAACTGTAACACCGATGTCATATAATAATTCATTACAAGGATGCCGGAGAAAAATGATCAGATTACAAAATCCAAGAATTTGATCAAAAGCTCGCTGTAACTGCCTCAGAGACTTGTTTCATTGAGATGTTTATTTGATATGTTTCTGTCATAAATTCATAATTTCATCACATTTCTGTTAGCTAGCTTGAGAGACTGAGAGATGTATATTTGAAACTTTATTTTTCGTAGTTTTCACTGTGTCTGATGACGAAAGAGAGAGAGAGACAAAACAAATCAAAAAGACATCTGTATGAAGCGTGGACCAGTGTAGTTACACTCGCCTCTCATTTTCCTTCGTGTCTTCAGCTTTTGTTTGTTTTTGTGTCATTTTTGAAGCTAAAATGTCAAACATTCCCTTGTTACAGCTTCTCAAGTGTGAAGATTTACTTGCTTTTCTCTGCTTTATATGATCATAAATTGTGTGTTTTTTGACTGTTGTCTGGCTGAACAAGCAACTTGAACTTGCAGCTCCACTTTTTCCCTGTTTGGTGGAGGTGTAACTACAGTACTGTATTAAAGGTTCAGAGCCAAACGAGGGCAACATCAGTTGTTTTCCAGCAGGGGGCAATATTAACCAGGCAGGGAGGAGAATCAAGGGATTAAGGAGAAGATTTGTTACTACAAACCAAAACAGTGGAATGATATCAATTAAACTCCACTCCAGCAAAGAAAGAGATAAACTACGATGCGGAAAGTTGACAAATAGCCTATAAGCATAACTATGCAATAAGGTGTCCCTTAAAGTCGAAGATCCACCTCAAACGTGCAACTGCTGCTGCAGAGTGAAGAGCGCTTTAAATGATCAGATCTTCTTTGAGAAGTGCACAGAGTAAACACACACCTGCTTCACAGGCAGGAGACACTGCTGCACACAAACCAGCTTTATTACACGTTTAGTCTCAAATCCCCAATGTGAACATTTGCGTCCCACACACGCACACAGTGTAACACTACAAGCTGCGTGATTTCATAGCGCTTCCTGAGGCAACGAGGAGTGAGACTACCACATAAGCAGTGGATTATTATCACTGCATAATGTATTTTCACCTTCGTAGGTGTAGTGAAAGCATCATGCAATTATTCAGAATTATTACCAAAAACAGAGCAACAAATCCAAAACGTTACGGCCTTTACTTTTGCCTCTGACATACTGTAACTGCCTTCTAGACAGTTTTGGAAAGTAACTACATTTACTCACGTACTGTATTTAAGTGCAATTTTGTGCTACTTTATACTTCTACTCTGGGAATCATTTTTTATCCAGCTACATTTATTTGAGAGCTGCTACACACTTACTAGTTACTTTAAGGATGCAAATGTTGATACAAAACACATCATCATCTATAAAATAGGATGTATTGACTAGTTCAAATTAGTTCCAGCTTGGCCACTTATGCTGAGTGGTTAACACTTCTAACAAGTATTTATACAATGGAAAAAATGACATATATGCTAAGATTACAGAGGGAACTTTTTTATAGAAACTAATGGAGGTAATGGGGAACAGTGGGATGGATAATTGAAGGATGGTATACTTTAGTAAAGAACTGGACTGCAGGTGAGACCCTGCAGTAGTCTAATATGACTTCTTGAAAGTGAGACAAGATACACGGGAAATGTAATTCTTTGATAAATAATATGGATATTTTCCTGTGTGTACTGGACTGAATGTGAATGTAGATTTATTTTTATGCAGATTTTCATGTTGAATTGTTCGGATCTATAAGGCCTTGTGAATATTGTAATCTCTTGTAAAGGAAACTATGTTGAAATATTTTTTTAAATGGGTTGTATATTAAAAAGAATTTTAAAAAAGTAACCTACACACATATTAATGCATTATTAATTATATATAATAACATACCCATAAAGAGTACTTGTAGTTGTGATACCTTGAGTATATTTTTTACTTTTTTATTTAAGTCAAATTATAAATGCAGGACTTTTACTTGTAAAGGTGTATTTTCAAATTGTGGCACTGCTACTTGTATATATGTAAAGGATGTGTGTACTTCTTTCACCACTGCTTAACGTGATATTTTCACAAAAAAAATGGTCAATACACATAATAACATAAATAATAATAATAATAAAATAATAACATAAATGACATTAAGAATACTAATTGGATAACATGTTTAAAAATGGTGAATGATTATAACACCTGTCATCAAATTCACATTTTTACTGTAAGTGTGTGTTTCATTGTTTCTTCTTTGTTCAGCCTTTGAAGCATCTATGTCTCAGCCAGGCCACGGGGCGTCTATCAGAGTTAAGTTGTGGAGGGAGATTAAGCTGTGTGTGTGTGTGTGTGTGTGTGCGTGTACACTATGTGTTTATGTACTCCTGTGAGCATATGTGTGTGTGTGTGTGTGTGTGTGTGAGTGAGTGAAGGGTTGGGGCGGCAGCTGGCCGAGGCTTTTTTTTTTTTCATAGCGCCCGCCTTGGGGAGCCCCCACTCCAGCTGTGATTGATGCGCTCCTGTTGCTGACCGTGCAGAGGCCAGAGCACAGGGACCCGCTGAGGCTGATGTTTATTTGTGGTCAGAAACCGCCTCGGTCAGGGGGCCCCGGTCGTCAAACATCTTAATCCTCACAAACACAGCTCTGGGTCTGACTTTCTCCTCGGAAAAAGGACACATCAAGTTCTCTTTTAGCTGTTGACTGCAGCACACTGAGCCAGAGCTCTGCTGAGTGTAGTCTGAAATCTCTATAAGAAAGGAAACAAGGCTCAAAACATTAGCACTATAATCTTGGCTTTAATATTTTGTATTTTATATTCTCTTCACGAGAAAAACAAAGACCTGTTCTGAGAGACCTTGTGTGTTTTGCTCTGCACAGCCAAATATAGTCTGAGAGCGTGGAGTCTAAACACCCAGGACTTATGTTTCTGTGGGAGAGTGGGAGAGTGCCAAATACACTCGTGTCTCTTTGATCACAGCTGACGTCGGCTTCTCGGTGCTGAATGAAGAATGCTTTTTGTATGTGACATTCTGGAGCACTTAGAGGAAATGATCGGTCAAAGTGCAATCAACAGGCGAAGCCAGAGCTTCATACCTAACTCCCTGCGGGGCCGTAGAGGTAAAACCACCAGGTCTGAGCTCACTGGGGTCGCAGCGCTGGTGGTTTGTTGTTGCTTGAGTCAAGTTGTGTTCAGAATGGAGGGAAGAGCCTTTACACAAAGAGCTGCTACTTCAGAATTGTAATTATTCAGTTGATTGCATGAGGCTCATAATGCAAAGTTATTGAATTATTATGTCAGATAATGAGGAAACAGACTTTATAGTTATGAACAATCACTGCACAGCTTGTTGGTCTTTCTACTAAAACTGTAAATCTCACGTAGTGAAAACAATCCTTCCGAAAGTAAATCAACCAACCAGACATCAAATTTTATTTTATATATTTATTTTACAGATATAGTGTATAGTGCATGGGGGGCTACTTTGCCTCTCTGTGAGTCAGAGGTGGTAAGTAACTAAGTACATTTACTCAATATTGTACTTAACTACTACGAGGTACTTGTACTTTACTTGGGTATTTCCATTTTATAATATAATTTCACATTATAATATACTTTTTACTTCTACTAAAATTTAGAGAGAAATCTCTTCATCTCTTTTTACTCCCATATACACGTATTTGATAGCTGTGGTCAGTGACAGAGGAAGTATTGAGATCCTTTACTCAAGTAAAAATAGCAATACTGCAATATGTAAAATACTCCATTACACAGGGTTCACTTTTCAAGCACTTTCAAGGTACCTAAACCAAGAATTTTCAGACTCTTGAAGCCTTTAATAGTGAGTATAAATGCCAGGAGACAACAAACAAATATGATGACGGGATCGTTTCATCTCAAGCATTAAAAGATGTTTGGTTTCCATGAGTGACTGTGTCGATGATGAAACACAAGCTTATGTTGAAAATGAAGCATTTTTCAAGGAGTATACCTTGAAAACATAACGGTTAAAATCAATCATTTTCCAAACTTTCAAGACTTTGAATGAACCCTGATTACAAGTGAAAATGTCACTCATGTGAAAGTTTGAAAGTATTATTAGTAAAAAGTATTCATAATGCAGAAACGTGGCCCCTGTGAGTGTTATGCTATTCCATATTATATCACTGGATAAATATTACTGATGCATTAATGTGTAAGTGGCATTTTACTGTTGTAGTTCAAGGTGGAGCTCATTTAAAATATTATATATACTGTTGTGTAGTTTAATCTACCAGGAAAGAAACTAGTTAATAAAGCTGTCAAAATAAATGTCGTTGTAAATAAAAGTACAATAGGTCCCCCTGAAATGTAGTGGAGTTAAAATACTCAAGTCAAGTACAATTACCTCAAATTTAGTACAAGAACAGTACTTGAGTAAATGTAATTAGTTACATCACCACACATTCATTCAATTAATTATATCTTAATTATTTTCTCTTTAAGTCTTATAATATAAGATGCATTGTTAGAGATTAAGCCACCCAGCAGTACAAAAAGTAGTTCATTAGCTCTATACTGACCAGCTGCATTTAAGTGTTCCTTATACTTTAAGGCACTAATAATGAAATAATAATTGAACACTCTGAAAAGGGCCGTTCTGCATGATAAGTGCTTGGATTGCAGGACTTTCACTTGTAATGGAGCATATTTTTATTGTGGTATTTCTACTTTTCCTTTTCCTTCAGATCAGAGCACACCTTCCACCACTGCTGTGTATGCAGAGTGTCTCTGTGTTGTTTTTATAGAGACCTGCCTTACCTATCTCATTCCACGTTACACTGCAGGTTAATGGTTGACTTTTAAAATTAACGGCCCCTGAAGATATACACGCACCTGAGGTTAAAGGCGGGATGTATAATTTCATGCCCTCATCACTGCTGGCTGCAATTTTCTAATCTCAAAACCAAAGAGAAAAATGTTATTTTTGGTTTGGGGTTTTGCAGGGTTTGTGTTACAGGGCAACTATAATTATTGTGTATAGTTTGTGGCTGTGGCTAAAAAACAGAAGAAGATGAATATGCATCAGCTTGCTTTTTTGCCTTTGATTCCCACAATTGTTTTCTAAATTGACTAAATTCTTCAGAATGAAGACGTGATGGCTGAAATAAATGCAAAGTGATTTCAGCAGGGTTTTATTGATTAAGATCACACTGGGACTGGATGCTGCACACTGACAACACATTCTACACATCCTTCCAGGTTCAAATTAAGCTTCCTCCACTTGGCATGCCAGAGTGTGACAGTGATGCTCTCGCTACGGTGCCTAAAACATTCAGTGGATTACCAGGAATAATAAAACCAACACCCCGCACTTTAAACTGGATGTGCCTATCTGAGGCAAGGATGGGGGGGAGATTGATCTCCCATAATGCTTTGTCTTGATGAGACAATGAAAAATGGCCCTAGCCGGCGACATGTCAATATCAGGGCTGGAGATGCACCGACGGTCCTAGGTTCTTATTTAATCTGGTTTTCTTTAAGATGATAGCTCTTGTTACATTTTCACTGCCTGTCTGTCAGCTTGACATCGCAATATTCCCCCTCTCCTCACTTTCCTGCTCGGTTTCATTTATTTTAAAACGCCATTTCACACACGGCTGACTTTAACAAGGCATTATACAGCACTGAGGGAAGGTCTGGGAGATAGAATTGTGACAGATACAACATTTTTTACGGCGAAAAAGACAGAATATTGTAAACAGCAGAGTTTATAAATGTGGCAGAGTTCAGAGAGGGAGGCTGCTCGTGTATGTATAGATGTCATTCAGTCTCCTCTCCCCCTGTGGAATTGATGTCCACTGTCAATACTCCATTCATTTAGGGTTTAGAAGCAATAGCAGCAGCAGTTGTTCAGGCCTCATTTATTATTAAAATGCAAACAGTATAATTCAGAGATCACTGATTACTGTGTATTGATTATGTGTCATTTAGGGGTTATTGGAAAAACATTCACACAGGCAAATATATATATATATATATATATATATATATATCCTTTGAAAACACAGCCCATCTACCCTAAGCACAAAGATATTGAGAGTGTATGCATGCAACACTTACACAATTCAGGGTATTTTACATTGTATATGCCATTACAACGGTTGACTATGTTAAGACAGGCAAAAAATATATAAATCTTTTGCCAGTGGTATAGCAGGTCACGGCAAAATCCGCTTGAAATTCCCAGGAAAAATCTCCACCCTCATATTAACGGATTAGTATTTTCCCTGTCTGGCCTGGATGTTACCACCATGGCGTTACTGTGAGAGTGCACTGACAGTAAGGGTGTAGTTTGCTCACTGCACCCTCCACGACGCAGCTGTGGGTGAAACATGCCGTGGCTGACATATCAGTGATGTTTATTAAGAGACGAGTCTATCAGGTCTCATAAGCCAGTTCTCGCAGGCGGCAGATCTTTTGTTTCTTCCGGAGGGTGTCATCAATCTTGCGTGGCTGCGCTCTCCTGAGCGCTTGATGGGAGATCACGGATTCCTCCCTCCCATTGCAATGGGTTCAGCAGTGGAGGCAGGTAGACACACACACACACACACACACACACACACACAGTGAAGCCTACATGCTCCGCAGAGCACCTCCATTCTGGGATGAAAAAAACCCACAGAGGGAGGCTCCATTGTAGACATGACACTGTAATTCTCTCTGTGCTACTAAGAGGGATAACCTTGCCGATAACAAACATTAAAAAAAATGCAGTATTTATTTGGTTTTGGCACACCATGAGGCTTTCAATATGCTCTTACATATTCAAAAGGCAGTATATGTTTCATTTTCAGTGCCCTAACATATATTGGGAGTATTTATACTAAATATGATGAAATATGCATTATTTTCCTTCAGCTATACCTTACGAGGCTCCTAGAATTTTTTTTTTTTCTTAATGATCACCAGTTTGGGCAACCATCTACACCTGATCTCGATCCCTCTCGACCTGTCGAAATCAATAATAACTGTGGGAATGTTATTAGGTCTTTGCTGAAATGTTTCTGTCCTAAGCGCTTGTAACACTCTAATGAACACAGCAGCACATACCATTGGAAGAATACCACTGAGCTCCAAAATTCATTCGTAACCTTTGTAACATTAATCAATCAACTCAGCGCCCATTTGGTTTAGCTGTTGTGGAGCTTTTGACCATATAACATGATCTTCATCAGCAGATGTTTGTTTCTATCATTTCCATGACAACTGGACAAACTAAATGGACCTTGAGGTGAGATTGTTTCCATCAACCATTTGCTCATTTATCTGACCAGCTTAATGGAGATTTTGTTGACATTTTCAAATGAAAATTATTCTTGAAACATTTGGATTATATAATATAATATGATAATATGTCAGATATTATTCTGTGAATATTACACCAATAAGAATTGAAGTTACAGCACATTAATGGGTGCATAAGAAGTATAATGTTTAAGTACTAGTAAAATAGAAGGACATCCAACAAAGGTAAGTACCTATTGGAATGTTTTTATGGTGTGGCCCTGCAGTGAGTGTCTCTTGCCTGTAATATGAAATTGATATACTTGGCATGTAGAGACTTGGATAAAAAGTGCCCTCTGCGCCGGCTAAAACCAAATGAAAGTAGATAACGGCATCAACTCGGAGCCTTCTGCAGTGTCATAACTTGTATGTAAATCTCCATGGCCCGGATCGTAGACCTTCATTAAGTGCGCTTTAGTAGATTTATGAAGTGATCTGTGCAGAAGTCGTTTGTAGACGCTGCTCGCTTTAGACCTGGACATGATGAATATACTCCACTTGGCTCTGGCTGGACTGCTGAATCTGAAATTGGTGCTGTCCAGAGAACGCTGCTAGTTTCCAGAGCTGGATGGAGCACTCCTGTTTATTCTCTGACTCTACTCTACCGTGTTGACCTTTAACAAAATGTGCCACCACTCTTGCAAAGGGCATTCATTCCTTTAAGTATTTTTTGCCATTATGATTCTTTTACAGTCTCTGCTGCTACAACATGGTTACCTTTGTCAAGAATATTAGCTGTGTAACATTAAGCAGCTCTCGGTGCTTCAGTTCTTATTACAAATGGTATTCAAACCACATAGAAAGGTTAGCGTGTTCGGCCCAGATTCCTCATCGTTCTCCCAATAGTAATGAATTGAAGGGATCATTTCATACTAATTGCTTTTTCAGGATGATAATCCAAGCAATAAACTGCAAAGAGGCGTTGCTTGTCTACAGGGAAATACGCCCAAATGAAATAAACAGCCGTTCACTTTTGATTCGAATCTGTTCAGCCTCAGCACGGAATACATGGACAGAAAGAAGGCGAGGAAGGTTGAATCAATATTTCCTATTAGAGACGCTGATGCTTAAACCAACAATGACCTGTGTTGAATGAGGTCCAAAGCATTGTGTGTTCAGGTGTGTGGAGTAATTGAATTCTCCATTGAAAAGGCTCCTCTGATTAAACTGAAGAATAAAAGGAAAATGCAATCAAAGAGACGGTTGCTTGGGACAAAGAGTTACCTTCAAAGTTTGTCATCAAAGTTATTTTGATTAATGTGGGACTCGGTTTCTTGAATGGAGCTATGAGAGGAACATACTGGAACATATTTTTGCAGGCATGGCTGTTGGTGACTTTTTATATATTCAACTATTCCTGTTGTTTTGCAAGTTTTTACTTAAAGTATATTTTGCACAACATGCGTGCATGTGATACGTTCTTATTCATGTGTGTTTATAGCTGCCAGGTGGTGTATTGTGTTAATAGACGGATAAAAATCAGCGAGGAAATGGCCCTCCCAGTGCTGACCCTTCCACCACCCCGGCTCTATCTGTCAAGCTGTCCTCCCTCTGACTTTTCACCCTCTGATCCCCATCTCCTGCTTTGGAGTAAGAGAAAACAGACGAGCACTCCCGGAGCACATTGCAAGCCAGTTTAAGAATGCTGCAGAAATGCCTTGAAACGCAGGCCCACTTGATAAACACACTCGGTACAGCCTGGTGGTCAGACAAAAAGTGTTTTTGGATTTGTTCTTGTTTTAAAGAAACAAAATTCTCCTCACTTTTTGTGAAAGAAAATATACACTATAATACTTTCAAAATAAGGCAAAAACCATTTTTGGACATATTTGTGGAAACTGTATCTAAAATTCAAGCGTCTGGGTTTCCCTTATAGTGAGTGGCTGACATTTGACAGCCGGCATTGCTAGGGGACACGAGGTTGACTACCATGCTGTTCCACTGAGTAGAGAACATCATAGCCCTGTACAGCCCACAAATGTTAATACAAGACATTTTATAATACAACCCAACATAGCGTTGGTTATCGTTGGCGATTTAGGCTGACTGTCCCGTAGTTTACAAGATTCAACATTTGAAAGGACCTCGTTAACCCTGCATTCATTCGGTGTCGGAATAATCGAAAAAATTTGTTCCAGACTGGGAAAATTCACATGAAGACCCCGTCAAGTTGGAACAACAACTCGTAAAGTCGGCAAAAATGTTAATACATGACTTGCCCGACTTGCTTGATATCTTATACGCAGAAACATGCGGCAAAAGTGAATTTTTGGTTGATGGTAAGTATTGCATATACATTTTTTGCTCAGATGTAATTTGTTATATAGGATTTAGTTGTAACTGTTTGTTGTTGTCCACGTACAGTGACCTAGATTATTTAGGAACGGGTATTTATCAGCATCAACTATGATAACAAGTCAGGTAAAGCAATATTTTAGTGTTTTTAGGGAATGTACTGGTGCAGCAACAAGTGTGGGACTCTCAGCCAACCAAAGAGGGCGGCTGTGGTACAGAGGGTAGTGTGGCTGTCCATTAACCCCAGGGTTGGTGGTTCGATCCCGGCTCCTCCTATCCACCTGTCGAAGTGTCCTTGGGCAAGACACTGAACCCTAAGTTGCCCCTGGTGGAGGCCAGCATGGCAGCTGTGTCCCCATTGGTGTGTGATTGGGTGAATTAGACTACTGTTAAAAAGCTTAGATTACTGTACAGCGCTTTGGGAACCGTTTCAATGGTTGAAAAGCGCTATATAAGTAATAGTCCATTTACCAAAGAGAAGGGGATCCCTGGAAACACCTATCAATGTGTTGAGCAATAAAATACAACACATCTTCTTTGTAGCGTCCATGTTGTTTCCACATTACGACTTAAAAGCTCATGAACACACCGNTAAATATTGTGGCACAGAGGGTAGTGCGGTTGTCTATTAGCTGCTGGGTTGGTGGTTTGATCCCAGCTTCTCCTATCCACATGTTGAAGTGTCCTTAGGCAAGACACTAAATCCTAAGTTGCCCCTGGTGGAGGCCAGCATACAAGCTGTGTCCCCATTGGTGTGTAAATGGGTGAATCAGACTACTGTTACAGCGCCTTGGGAACGGTTGAAAAGTGCTATATAAGTAATAGTCCATTTACCAAAGAGAAGGGGATCCCTGGAAACACCTATCAATGTGTTGAGCAATAAAATACAACACATCTTCTTTGTAGCGTCCATGTTGTTTCCACATTACGACTTAAAAGCTCATGAACACACCGAAGTCGGAAGAACGACTTCCCAACTCGGGAAATGGGAGCATGTGAATGCAGCATAAGTTTGCATTCTACTCAAAAAGAGAAAGTTAGCAAGCTGGCCTAACTAGTTTCCACTCGGAAAGTGGGCGCTAGTTAGCCTAGCATTCCAACATTATTGACTACTGATTCCCACCAGACAGTATATTTTTGGTCATGTCAACACCTGCGAAGTCATTGGCAGCTCCTGCTCACTCAGTGTCATAATAGAGCCATATTATAGAAAGGAGGTAGTTTAGCTAGCATTAGCTATTTATCCTTCACGTGTCCAGTTGTGGTGATGGCAGCTAACTGAACTGACAAAATTCACAGCAACGGGTAGCCCTGTAACCTCAGCACTCCGTTACCCGGTGATTCGGATCAGGACACAGAGTAACATACTGAAATCACAGATGGGGCTAAGCAACGGCTAACAACGTCAGCACCCCAGTTGGTTAACTTCCAGCATGATCGCTGCAACTGATGTGTTAGGCTACCTACTAATTCAGTGCCTGCCCACACAGATATTGCATTCCCTCAAATTAGTACTGACATTCGGATGTCAGTACTATGAGAATGTCAGTCGGAGTCAAGAATTCATGCCCGCTGGAGAACACTAACGTATGGGGCGCTGCACAGCAGAAAAATAAATAAAACTCATTTCAGTTTGACTTTAAATGAGCTGCAGTGTTGAAATTGGACTCTGAGGAATAAACAGCCTACAGTATGCAGTATACAGTTACTCATACGGTGCATAATGTGTAGGTAGAATCTGATTTCATCCTGGCTATATATTTTTGGTAATCTCTTCCCATGTCCTCGGCTCTTTGGATATCTCTGTATCAGTTGCAGGTAAAATTTGCTGTGATAAAATGCTGGCGCAGGAGAAAAAGAAATAATTGTGTGCTGATTGCTTTCCCCAGCCTGTGTGTCAGATAGTGGTCAGCAAGAAACTCTTTAGTGTGCTTCATCCCGTCTCCACCTGCCCATTGCTGTCCGTCTGTACGTCTGCAGCTTCTCATTCTGTTGGCCTGGCAGAGCAGAGAGGAGAGGAGCAGGACTGAATGAATGTCTTGAAGGCTGAGGGAGACCTCTCTTTTTAAACTCTCATCTGATAGGACAGGCACAAAGGAGCCAATCATGGTTCTGCTGAAGTCAGTATATTGGAGACATACATTACAGCAGGCGAAAGAAAGTAAAGGTGAGAAACAGACAAATTAGACAGGCTTCTTTGTAACTCTTTCTGGTGATTTTGCTTCTGCAGTCCCTGTAAACTCAAACTAATAGACAGTTATAATTTCATTATTTTCTTCTTCTCAGCTTCTGCTCTTGATGAGGCAGTGACAGCGATAAACAACTCGGAGTCTGCCCTGATGAAAAAGTACTGACATCTTCATTCACAGTCTTACCGTTTCTTTTTGCAATATTGTTAGTTAATGTCTGACCTTGTCTGTTCCATGTTACAGACAGTTGCCTCTGGTGGCTCATGGGGAATACGGTAGGAGTGTCTGGCATACAGGTGGATCGAATATTAGACAATATTTATTTAAATCTTCCTCTTCTTAACATCACAAACTTTTAAGGGAAATATGGTGTAATTCAGTTAACAATATATATCCACCATAACATCATGACCACTGACAGGTGAAAAACATTGATTATCTCGTTACAATGGCACCTGTCAGTGGTCATAATGTTATGTATATATATGTACTCTTTTTAAATCTTAAAAATCAATTGTGCTTTTGACTTGACAGTTTTTAAGCTGTTAAGGGAACTTCTTATTCTATATTATTATTCTATACTTTTTCTTGCTGTCAACAAATCACCTGAAGAGACCAGAATTATCAATGTGTTAGACCGTCTGAGTTCGCTACCCTGTCTGTGGCACTCAGACCCAAGCTCATTTGCTACTGAATATGTAAATCACATTTAAAAATTGTCATAAATGCATAGTTTAAGTTTTAAAAAAGTCTCAGTCATTTCTTAAAACAGCTGGGCACTGTCGTTTTTAGGAAACTTTACTTTAACTGGAGAAAAACTGTTCTTTTTTGGGGGGGGGGGGACTATTTTCAGTGGTGGATTAATATAGGATGCTTTAGTGTGTACTTACGACAGCAGGACAGTGTACGTTGGGATTGATTCAAAATAAATTACAGTGCCCACATTCTTTATAATAGAGGAAGATGTCACCCAGTGCAACGGTGTGGCTCATTGATGTGTTTATAATAGTTTTTGGACGAAAAAGGAGCTATAGGATATATATACCAGACTTATCATTTAATGCAACCAGCAGCAAAAGTCTTCCCTCAAGCAATACAGTTGGTGCTTAAACAGGAATATTATGTTGCTTTTAATTGACAGCTCTTTGTAATTTTATGTAGGAAAATGTTTAACAATTTACAATATATATTACTTAATTAAAGGTTATGTAATGTTAAAGGGTCACTTCACCCAAATTATGAAATTACCCCTGTGGGATTTAGCCATGCAGAAATAGTCTCTATGAAAATGTGTTTTTTTTCTGTGGATTAGTTTTTAATGTTTATTTTCAGTACTGTGAGCACCACAGATGAAATTCCATTCACCTCCATCCCAATACAATGTCATAATGACTATATCAAAACCTGGGTAAATAAAACCATAACTATCTGCATGGCTAGATAGTTTATTTCATAACTTGGGTGAACTGAGCCTTTTATCATCACATATTATTATTTATATTTTATTATTACAAGTAGTTACAGTCCCAGTAGCATTAGAACAGAAGGTAGCAACTATATGCACTGTAGAAATGGTGGTGCTGTCATTTAATTTAATTTTTTTTTGATACTGCTGTAACATTTTTCAGATTATAAAACATATAAAATATATATATATAATTTCCAGCACACAGTCATCACTGAATACTTTAACAGACAGTCAGCCAGCGTTCAATCCCAGCCGCATCCGTGCTGCCTCTGAGAGGAAATATTAGGCCGAAACATCTCAGGCGTGATGTGCCTATTAGATTATTCCAGAGACCAAACAACAGAGCTGGGAGAGGAGGCAGCGGAGAGGGTGGCAGACTGGGAGCAAAGCTTCTCTGAGCGCTGGCAATCAGGTGGTATTAGGCTCTACCAGTTAGAAGCATCAGTGAGGCAGACACAGCTCGGTGTTAGCCGTACATGTGTACATACTCTCAGCCATCATCCCAGACACAATAATGGAAAACCAGATACCTTATCAAGCTCAACTGTCAGGCTTGAGGCCGAGCCGTGGAGATTAAGTGTGGGATATGTGTGACGGTGCGATGCATGTGGTCGGGAATTGGGGTGGGAAGAAGTGTATGTGAATGTGGGTTAGTTGCAACTTCCTGAGGTTTGGTTGCAGAAGAGTCCCAACTGTATTATGTCTGCTTGGTTACGGACACAGTACAGCATGGTTTTGTTCTCTTTATCCTACTGGGAGATCCTTAGAGTGTTTCTTGATTGACGCTGGAGATCCACCCACTCCGGGTTGCTAATGAGAAAAGCCCCGAGGACACAGAAATTCAGCAGACATTACTCCCTGACCTTTGTGAGGTTTGCTGGGGACGCCGCGGCAAGGCGTTCATGCAGCCACGACGTCGTACACGTGTCAGGCTCCTCGGGGCTCCGCTTGGGGACGGGGAGTAACACTAGGGAGCCTCGTTATGTGCGCAACATCAAAACGAATCAGGCTCCGTCCGCCACCCCTCATCCCAGGCCCCCACTGCGGGCTGCAGGGTGAGTGTGTGGAGGTAATGAGACCATGGTGCTCCTCGGCCCCCACCGCCACCTTCACTGTGAGACACTAACAACTGCTGGTGCCCCGGGGATGTTCGTGAGATAGGCAGTGAGAAAAAGAAAGAGTGAAATGGGGGGAAAAAAAGAGTGTGAGAGAGAAAGAGAGAGACCAGGCAGTCCACCTAACCAGCTGAAGTGGAAGTTATCCTTATGAAGTGTGTGCATGTGTGTGTGTGTGTGTGTGTGTGTGTGTGCGTGTGCGTGTGTGTGTGTGTGACTCATGCACTGCCAGGGGTTTTCAGAGGTCTTGAAGGAGCTGTGCCAAGTTGTGTGGAAGTTTCTCTTGTTGCCAACAGGCGCTGAGCAGCCAAGCCTCCTACCTACAGTCCCACAGAAGGCATTTATGAATCTTTGTTAATCATGTGCACATATAATCACTGAATAAACTGTATTTTTTATTTGAACTATGGTAAATGTTGCACAGAATTACAGGCATCTTCTTCAGTGTCATCTCTCTTGATTAACCGGTAGGGTGCGCCGACAATCTCGGCTCACTGATGTCACAAAATGTCTGCAATTGGACGAAGTAAAGACAGAGATTTTACTTATTGGAGCACAGACCCAGAAATACAATCAGCACACAAATATCAAAAAAACATCAAGCCCCAAGCCTGCATTTCTCCCAAACAGATAATGCATGTTTGTGCCAGTAGCAGGCTGGATTACTTCAAGGCCTTGTATAACGTGCAGATCAGCCAAAACATGCAGCAGCTTATTTGCCAACCAAGACCAGAAAGTGAACACACACAGCATGACTCCTGTTACAAAGTATCTTGATTAGTTTCTTGTTAGTTTTAGAATAAATTTGATGATTCTGTTTTAGTTTTTAGGACAGTTGGTGGACTAGTGCCACTACAAGTTTTTGCCTTTTGTTTGTTTTATGTAGGCTAAAGACCTATGGAGCAGCAAGTCAGAAGACCTGAGGACTTCAGAATTTGCAGTCTTTGCAAAGATTAGGCCTTCTCCGACCTACTCCCTGCATGAACTTTATCACTGTGTAACAACGTCACCCGACTTCCTGCAACCGCTAGCGAGCTTTGTCACTTGAACTTTTAGCCGTTTTGGGGCACTTTCTGAAACGGCTGATGCTGTCGTTCTTCTTGGGAGGACAGTCTCGACCAACTCTGCCTACCATAACGGTAGCTCATCTTTTTCTTTTTTCATTTAGTGTGCAAATAACACTGGCAGTCACTATATTTAGTCACCCAATAACATAAGTCATAAGTATGGGAATCTTCTCTGTTGCTAACTGCCATCCCACAAGAAGTGAATGCAGTGCTGGCATTCACATAATTAAAAGGTTGGTTCAGCCATGTTCCAAAAAAACACATTTTCTCACTGCACCATACAGATAGTTTGGGTATTTTTGAGATATCTGTCTCTGAGATGCCTAAACCCCAATGCAATTGAGAATGGAATTTTGAACTGAAAAAATTCAATGTAATGTGTCTTTTTCCAGAAACAGTGCCCCAGTTAGTCTGGATAAAGACCTCCATGTCAACAGAGTTACTTTCTACCTAAGAAATCTAACTATTCTCATGAAAACTGTTGTCAGCAAACGTGCCGATCAGGCCATTACTGTAGTTAGCTTCTGTCTGTGAAGATCATTAAATTTGATTTGGTTTGATTCCTTTTTTCTTCTTCTTGCTTATTGTTACTTTTATCAGCGAGCAAAAGCCAATCTCGCCCTTGGTATCTAAGGCATACTGTACAACTGCTGCTTTGGTTTATGTCATAATTAGTGGGCAAGTGTCTGGGAGGCAGAGATGGCATTGAAAGCCATCTTTTGAAAAATCTTCCCACTCATATCATGTGTTAGGCCTCTGCTCATCTGACAAGTCATTAGACATACAAACAGGCTAATGCAAGTGCATTTCTACAGCACCATTCAGGCTGTATCATTATATAGTGTATTTATTAGAGTCAAATGATTCTCTGTTCATGCACTAGGATGGATCAGACATGTTATGTTATGACTATCATGAAATCACAGAGTGTGTGATATTTCACGTTATATCGTTAATGATACGATCAGATTATAGCCTTTATTTTATCTCAAATATTAGACACAGATTGTAACTGATACAGATCCACCTCTAACCTGCAGGTAAAAAGCTTGGCAGTGTAGGCCTATGCCAGCTTAATCTATCTATGCTAGCTGATTAAAAAATCAGGCATGGGAAAATAGATTCTTGACTTGTTATATACCAGAGTATATTATTTTGAAATAAATTTTGATCGCATGTAATTGCCCTCATAGATATAATTTGGTGCGAAACATGCAAGTAAGACTGAACAAAGAAGAAGTCTCAATTAAACCAGGAAGAGTTTATAGCATTGATGGTGAACAAATAGAAGATGCTAAGAGAGAGAAGCGGGAGTTGGAGTTGTTGCAGTTGTGGAATAATTCAGATAACCACAAGCTTTCAACCCGTGTCCTGCTACACAGCCACACAGGTAGGTTAGCTGTCTTTCTATATCATATTTACTAGCTAGCTAGCAAGTTTGGACAATTAATGAAACTTTTGCTAATTAGCTACCTGAAGTTTTATTAGCGGTCTAAACTCTACTGTAACCGTCTTTAGTGGTTGGTACTAAAATATCTATTAGCAAAACTTCTGTCAGTCACATATCAGCAATCAATTATCCCATGACACCGTTTGAGCTAGCACTTCTAAAAATGGCCAAAGTAAGAGCTGTTCTGGTAGCTAGGCAAACATCAGTAGGCCTAAATCTCAAACTAAATTAACAAAACTGAAAACATCAGCAAACATAACCAACATTTATTTGTTACATATAAGTCTATCCTATTGTTGGAAAGCAATAGGGTGTTGTACGCTTTTACTGGGCCTCCAGAAGTAAAAGTCCAAATTAAATGTTCTTATTGGTTATGTTATTGGCTAACAAAGGATTCAACGGAACACTTGGATGGGCATGGTAGATTCATAAACAATTAGTGCTTATTTTGAAATTATTCTAGTTACTGTAATATTTTCTGACACATTACTTCTTGATTTGTCCAATAACATTCATGATGGCGGCAGTTCCAGGGCCTTGTTAATGTGTGCTGGCTAACTGGCATGGCATACCAGGACACTTAACATTAACGATGGCTCTGTTTCACTTATTAGTTAAATCTGTGCTTGTCAAAATGTCTGCTGCAAAGAGGGTCTATTGAAAAAGAGTCTCAGACATATTATTGTATTGCATCATAGAAAGAAACACACAACCTTAAAACACCAAGGTTAGAATTCTGTTGGGGTGATACACATTGAGTTATTGTAGAACTTTGAATATATTCAGCAGCTTGAAACAATTCATTTTTGGAGTCAAGTTTTGGATTAATTCCACTATGTTGTGGTTTTTTGACTCTGTTTTTCTTACAGCAGACATTTGACAATTCATAGCAGAAACCCCCCGGTGTACTAATGACATTAATGAAGGGGTGTATTCCATATAGATTCCAGACCAATTTCAGGGTACTGATATTGTGCATGGCTTGGCTGTTTTGTTACTGGGGCAACTAAACAGAGCCATCGTTAATGTTAACAGCAACACCTGTGCTTTACCTGCTGTGACAAATTGAAATCGCTGCCTGGAAAAAGGTCTATTTCAGTAGCGTGGTCAAATCCTTCCCAAGCAAAGGCTGATAACATTCACCATAACCCATACCAAACAGACTTGAGATCATACTAAAAAACTTCACTTCTTAAAAACAAGGTGAAACCTTTATAACTAATGTCCACAACCTAACTCTATAATATTGTTTCAGTTTTCAATGAGAGACTACCATGTTTCTGTGTTCAGTACCATTCATTGTATCATGAATAATAGTGGTGAGCTCTGGAACAATAACCTGCATTCTTCAAAGGTTTATTCTAGGTCCATTGTTCAGTTCGTATAATGACAGTTTCATCATTGCCTCTGAACAACGTGCTCTTCCTGCCATAAGCAGTGGGGGACAGTGTAGCTCTTAAGTTTTGTACAACTCTGGACACTCAAGGGGTCACCACAGTCAAAATCCAACTTGTATATGTAGAAGCATTAATGCTTTTTTAAATTTAACCACAAAACTACCACTAAAACGTAAACAGATAGAAAGTGTTGAAATTATAGAATATACTGTATGTGACAATATATGTATAGTCTGTAAATTAAGTCCAAGTAACGTTCTTAAGCCAATCATTATTGTTGAGACACAGTTGGTCTCAGTACTAAAGCGGAATAAAACCACTGTGTTACCCTGGCAACAAAGTTTGCTGGCCCAATCAGATTTCAGGTGAGTTTTACAGGCACATGTCAAGCTTGGCACAAATAAAGCTGTCCAGTCAAAGTCTGTTTTTCTCCCCCAATGGAAATGACTGTTGTGGATATGACACCGACTCCGGTCATATAACTGCATATTTCATACTGATCAAAAGATGAAAAATTGATGTCATGTTCACATATTCGTAGCAGTACTATCTCTGTTTATTATGGGGAAGGATAAATTCAAATTTCACAAAAATGTATCAGAAAACACAGAACAATTCCACTATAAGTATTTGCTTCTGTGCAGCTAGTTCAAACATATTGATTTGCTTTTTTATCTATAAGATTCTAGTATGTTTTGTATGAGACATGCACAAATGCCAAATGCATTATTTTGAACCTAGTTGGGTCGACTTCTGTTGTTTTGGGTCCGGTAACTCATTTTGAACCTGGCAGATTTTGGCTGTACTCGTAATTTCAGCACAAATTAAACTGGTGAACAGGAGGAAGTGTCTCCAGCAGCATGTGGCACAGCAGCTCAAGCTGTTAGCAGCTGAACAGGCGCAGCTGAGGAGCAGTCTCCCTGGGTCTCAGGGGGCTACTGCAGCAGTCTGTCTGTCCTTACCTATTTCGCTTCTTCTCTGCTCTCTTTGGGGACTTCTCCTGTTAGTGTAGTGTTTGCTGGAAGAGACACGTCTGCCTTTCCATCTGTGCCCAGTTTGAGAGTGAGCTAAACTGCAGTCAATGTCACACAAGAAGTTGCTGAATTATTAAGAGTTCCAGATTTGCTGTGCACTGCACATCTTTGATCCATCTGTTGGAGGAGCATTCATATATGGCAAAGTGTACCTGCTGCAGTTGCTGGCAATCTGTCGCGGATCAAAATTTGATGGTTCATACATTTGTTGTCACCATAAAGAAGTCTGGCTCTCATGGTGTTTGACTCCATGTTACCCAGCTAGCTCTGCTCCCATTTTCAGTGTCGCATGATGGCATTGTACGCAAAATCCTCTTTAACTGAATATTTTTATGTGAACTGAAATACCATTATGCCACCTTTGCCAGCACTCATTATCAATTTGTTTCCTGGAACAAGGAGAAAGAGATAATAAGACAGAAAGAGGGGGAGACAGAAGTGTAAAAATAGCAGCCGACTAACACCTTGCTAATCATCTGGCCCATTTCCTCAAGGTGATATGGTATAAAGGTTAGTGCTGTATGTCCTCACTGAGAGCAAGGGGACATTGTAACACCTCTGGTTCAATCAGAGCAGCTTTAATCAACAGGTTTTTATTAAGTGAACTCTTGTAGTACAAGAGCTGTGGGGTACATCTCTGTTGTCGTAATGTCATCTTCTGACCTGTATAGTACGCATCATTATTCTCGCCTTTTTACTGTAGATAGACAGCCATGCCATAAAACTTTACTTGAAACAAAAATAATTAAAACAACAGGCAATCTTGGTCTTGTAAAACCATTTGCTATAAATGAAACTGAATAGAAGAACTTTCTGTTTCAGGATGTCATAAGCCAAACGTCATGTTTTCTGTCTTAGACCTGAAAAAGGTTCATAACCAACAAATACCAAGGCACACTGCTGTGCAAAAATCAAAAAGCCAAGCCAAAAGTGCTTTTGTTGCCCAACCCTAACCACGCATGGAACTCCGTGGTCTGTGGTGTCAAAGTATTGTCCTTTGTCCACCCACCATTCACCCTTACCACCTCCATACAACTTGGTCCTGGTACATAAAAGTAACCCTTTCTTCACTAGAAAGCGTTGCCAGTGATCATAGTCCAGGTAGCAATTATGTTTTCCATCAAAACATAACTGGCTAAAATTAGTAGCATATAAATGCAATTTCTGCGTACAGGGTATGTTGGTAGCCAAATGGCTAAGGTGCACACCACATAACCACAATGTCCCTGGTTTGATTCCAGCCAGCAACTGTTGTTGCATTTCTAAACACTCTTAAGTAGCCATTATCACACACTTTTGTTGTGTATTTGTCTACACTGGAAGGAGGTGGACTTTCTTTCCATACAGAGACGCATTTGGCTGAAGGAGGGAGTTAGTACGTTACGTTAATTTGATTGGCTATTTGGGGTTCCAGTTGACAGCACTGTAATTCCGCTTATTATATTTGTCATCAAGAAAAAAACAATTGAGAAATTATTGTTGCTCTACTAATGCTGGTACTGTTGTGGTATTGTGCTTTAGTGTGTTGTACGGAGGCTCTTCACTGTGTTCTGTGGCAGACTTTGTACTTGACATTTCCATGATTCATGCCTGGTGTGATGGTTGGCCTGGAGGCTCACAGAACCTTTACTGAGACAGAACCAGGCTGCATTTGTCTGCATGGCCAGAGAGCATCATCAAACCACAGTATACTGTGTGCATACACATACTGTATGACTTCATCTGTAGTTAAATTCTGGCTTTTGATGCTTATCAGTGTTTAAAACCCAATTTGTATGATCTGTTTAGATCCATTGTGTAAACCATATTTACTTTAATTTATAGCTTTATTTTGGCATGGTGTCACTGTTATAGATGGAGTTCAGCACATACAGTTGATAGTGAACTTCTTTTCTTTTTCTTAACAGAACTTGCCTTCAGAGTGGTACTCACTACTTTTGAGAAACCCACACAGCGTATGCTCTCTTTTCATGTTTTAGAGAAATCATGAAGTCAGCCCCGCATGCATATGTTTCAGTGCTTTGGGAAATGATAGTGGCTATGAATAACAAATAGATGTGAGTCAGTGCAGCTGAAAAGCCTTGGCTTTGTTGCCGTTATTAAAGCCGTGGTAGCTGGAGAAATGGATCCAAAGTATGTTTGTTGATCTTTCTGCGAACAGATATCAAAGCCTGGACAGCAAACGAGTGGTAAGTACTGGGGGACAGGGGGGATCCCTGGAGCAAACCCAGGGTAAGGATGAAGGGATGTGGAGGAGATGAAAGAGGGAGAAGTAAGAGAGGCATCGAGAAAACAGAGGGAGAGAGAGCCTGTGTGCCTTTGTGTGTGTGTCTGTATACCACTGTCTGCTGGAGGAAGGACTTCAAAGACCCAGCAGAGCAAAGGCTGCTTTGCTTTTTGACTTTTTTTTTCTTTTTTCTTCACCAAAGCTCCTCTCGCGTTGGATCCCCCCCTCCTCTCCTTTCTGATTATTCATCTGTCTCTCCTCAAAGGCAGCTAGGCCTATTGGATTCTGTAGGGCACCACTGACATGAATATTTCTGCTGCATCAGAGACATTTGCTGCCATTGCTTCACAGTGCTTCAACCGTAATTGAGCACATGATCCCTGAAGCTTCCCACTAAGTTTATTGACTGCAATATTGGCTGCATTATAGACTGCAATGCTGCTGTCTGTAAAAGTGGAGCCTCTGCTTTTTTTTCACTGGACATATTGTATTCTTGAAATTGCACAGCTTTTATCAAATATAAATGTAAAAAAAAATTTGAATTTGTGAAAAATGACAAGGACATCTTATCAATGAGCCTTGGCATTTCGCAAATATACTGTAGGGTTTGAGCCGGAGATTTTGTAATCAAGATCACTATGTTTTCATGTATTTTCTGAACTTAGTGATCTCATAGGGAGCCCACCTCTGAACTGCTCCTATGAGCTCTCCTTCACTGGCAGAGGGCAGTACCAGGATCAGTCTAGGAGCTGACTGCGTAGTGAGCTGCTGTCTCTGAATAGGCACAGATTTCTTAGTAAATCTGTCCCTAAATGTCCAATCATTACAAATTCCCTGTGCCCTGCTGTCCCCATAAAATCAAGGGTAGGATCAATGCTGTTAGGCTTCTCATTTTTTAAATTTTACAAGCTGTGTCTACATTTATTTTGTGAGTTAGCCAAATTAGAAAATAAAACAGTTGGCTGTTAGTAAACCTGAATCACAATCCAGTGTCTGTATGCAAATTTTTGATATTTAAAAAATTTGCAAGGCTCTTTTTGCTGTTCACAAAGATCAACAGAATCATGAGTCTGTTGGTCAATAAACAAACTAGCATTAGATCTCTGGACATGAGCTAACATTAGCTCAGCAACTAAAAGGGAGACTGAGAGCAATTTAGATGATAGCCGATATCTTCAGCTTTAATTGTGAGTATTAAATATAATTCCAGTTTTGAATGGAATAATTGTAATAATGAAAAAGTAATTTATGGTATCCCAGTGTTGTACAGTAAAATGGTCTGGTTTTCTAGATACAGATGCATTTGAAGTTGTTCGAAGTACTAATGAAAAGAGAGTACTTTCCATCAATATGACTTTATAATTTCTTAAAATTTCTCAATTTTTAGTGCAATTGAAAACAAAATCAGTCTAATATAATATGTACAACATTATTTTGATATTATTTTCTTGTACTCACTGGGTGTACAGCTTTTACAGTATTGTATATTGCCCCCCTTAGATGGAGCAGTGACCCCCTAGAATAGTATTAATGGGCCCATTTGATCCTTCCCAAACATTGCACACAATTCTTATATATTTTATTCATATAATATAAATAGGATTTTTCTGTTTATTAAATTTTAATTAAACAAATGTTCATTGGAAGTTCTTTACGTTGAGAGTATGATATTTCTATGTTCATACGGTACAAGGATACTTATTGAGAAATGAGAGACACAAAAAGGCTAGAACAGGTGACATCCCAGCATAAATAACAGGACAGAATGCATTTAAAGTTTTTAGAGGCTTACAGCCTTGCTGTGGGTGTTGACGTGCCTTTTTCCGAGTGTGTCAGTCTTCAACTCATGGAGAGAGTCTTTCAGATGCCATAACGCTGATCATGTTGCTCTTTGAAGAAGAAGAAGCTTCCCCGGAGGTACAGATGGCTACGCGCCTTCTCAGATTGTGTTAAGGGAGATGAAGGGCGGCGGGGTGGAGTGTGTTGTCGTCGTTGCGGTAGAAGGAGGGGGGCAGGGGGTTACTTTTTGGGGAATTTGAGGAAATCAAAGCTTTGTTTGTGCTTAGAGGCATAGGTGAGTGGGTACAACTGGTGCCTGCTGCTGTCATATAAGGATAGGCTGTCAGGGCTCTGATGGAGCTCATGGTTGTCTAATTTTGACTGGTTCTCCTTCGTGATACACTCAAGAAGTATTTGTGTCTCCTTGTCTCAAAGCTTGGTGTAATATTGTATGTCTCCTTGCTCGAGAGTCAAAAGGGTCCGCAAAAGTCATAATGTAAGTGGGACTTGAAAGGGTGTCGTAACCAATTAACTTTCCAAAATGTTGAATTCATATGTATGGGCGTTCAAAGTATCTTTATTTGGCACGCGTGGTGTTTTCTGGGGGAGAATGCTAAAGAAAGAGATTTTATGGAAGTATGTGATTTTCAAATAATTTCATGGCTGGAGCATTGACTTAACAATGTTCTTTTGGATATTTTACGGTTGCATCAAAAGTCAGGTTGTACAGCAGTAGTCACGCTTCCTACTACTTCTTCTTTCATCAAAGCCTTCCCAAGATGCAAAGTTGCTGAAGAGCAGCATAGATGATATATCAGAGTGCCTCTTGGGGTCTTAATACTGCCCTTGTTCAAAGAGTTTGACAGATAGATCTTCTCCGATATGTTTTTAGAGCACCCAAAGGACTTGATTGACTTGTGAGAGCAGTATATTGGCCCTATGAATTTACTTTAAGACACTGGTTGTCAAGGTGAAACACTCACACCTCATTACATCGTACAGGCTCAGATTGCTATTATATTGCAAACCCATGAAGATGGGGTTCATCACTGTGGTGGATCAACAAAGGGGACGGGCCATATAGCATGAGTGCACAGTTGTTAACATTTAGAGGGGGTGAAATAGTTACGAGCGTATAAAATTTGATTGCCCCCTTTAGAGAACTTAGCAGCAAGTGTAAAGTTTGCACTCTGTGGGATCAATGGCTTCCGTTTTCTATTGTACACTATATCTCAATATCCGTCTGTTACTTCTCTCTGGTGGGTTGTAGATCTGAGTTCATGTTGAGGTAATAGCTCCCTCTCTCAGAAATACTGTCTTTTGATGCTGCATGCTTTAGATCCACAGTATATTTATTATAGTAAGGATGCCGTAAAATGTATATTCTGGGTGTAGGGAAGACTTCTTCCTTGTTTCTAGTATCAGCCCTACTCAAAACCTAAAAAAAATATCAGTGTGTAAAATAACCATAATGCCCTCTCATTGTCTGTAAAGTGAAATCTAGGCGTGAAGTACATCATTGCAGGATTGACAAATGAGGCCCTGTGGCTTTGTAAAACACACTACCACATACTCAACCTGGGTTTGCCCAATTCCACACTGTGTGTACATGTCCACCCACCGCCCCTTCCCCCCATGTGGGGCTTGTAAAGTTTTTATTTGGGAAGGGAAGGTAGGACTGTAATTAGGAGTGAACACAAAGGCAGTTTGAGAGGGGGGCGACGTGTTAATGGGTTGATGTGTGGAGAGCTAATCACCGCTCGGCCGTTAACCACACGCCGGCACCACTGGGCTCATTCCAGGGGTTAACTAAACTGAGCCGTGACACATGGCTGGGCTTTATGGGGTCCAGGCAGGGAGAGGAGGCCCACAGATGACGCTAAAGAGCCCATAATAATGACAGCAATTACTACAATCCGCTTAAACAAATGGGAGCACGCCGAAACCTCATCATACTCTGATCAGATTGGCCCTAATGAGATAAAGATGCCAATTAATCCTGTGTTAATTGCTGTGGTGCATTCTCGGAAAATACTGAAATATGCACATGCAAATGCAAGACTGGGCCTGCTGTGCCGTCCAGGATCCAAACTGCAAAATGTTGAGAGCATATTTACATAATGATCATGATGATGATGGTCGTATGGATAATGATGATAATGATGATGATGGTGATGATGATGATGCAGATGAGTGTTCATATCTGAGCTGTATTTACTGTAGATTTTGAATGATGACCTTCTGTAACTGATCACTAGCTGTTCTTCCTCTTATCTGAGCGTCTCAGAGTGATGAGCTATCACAAGACAGAGACATGCCCAAAGTCAGACTGACATTTGCATTAAGGTAATGTTTGGTGACTGATGCTGTCTTCTAATGATTCAGAATGCCGGGGTGGGTAACCTCTCTCAATACTGCGTCTGAACCCCAAAGTGCTGAGATGACACTGTACAGTTGGTGACCTCATTATCGCTATTACTGCAGTCAGGAAATTTATAACATACATGTCTGTGATGACAAATTCTATAAATCATTGCATGAACTCCTGCTCAGAAGTCCTTTGCTGTAACACTCTCCTCAGCGCCGATG
Source organism: Maccullochella peelii (assembly GCA_002120245.1). Lineage (NCBI taxonomy): Eukaryota > Metazoa > Chordata > Actinopteri > Centrarchiformes > Percichthyidae > Maccullochella > Maccullochella peelii. The sequence continues at coordinate 73,557 of LKNJ01002933.1, read as the reverse complement.
CCACCACGATCCATTTTCTTTCATGTTCTCTAATTGCCGTCCTCATAGTTTTGCTCTTTTTCTTGCCTGTGTTGACGGGCCGTAATAGTCAGTCCATCCAAAGTGGCTGCGTTGTCGCTTCTGCCATTATACGGGCCATTTTCATTTCATCTGCAGAGGTCCTGGCTCCTTACCACAGTGACAGCATCCCCCTAAATCATCCTCATGTGTAATTGCTTCCTACTTACCCAAATGGCTATGGCCTTCTCTATTTGCCTAAGAGCATTTACTCAGGCTTCTAAGGAATTCATGCTCCTGGTTCAGACCTCTTTGACTAGTCCTTTATGCCGAACTCAGTGTCAGTTGCTTCATTACTATCATTCATTGCAATGTCAACCTAAGTGTTTTGTTTTGCATATTGTGACTGTTGAGGGAAAACCTTTAAATGTTCATGTTTTATCTTGAAGGATTACAAGGTCCTCTATGGGTTAAGCAAACCATGGGGTGAAGAGATTCATTGCCTCTTGTTTAAATAAAGTAGACTGAAGAAGACAATCACCTGTATCGTTGTCAACGTCATTTGTCTGTGCCTTCAAAATGTTGCAAATCACTGTCACAAAATGATTCACAGAACATTTTCTGATGTGACACTGCTATAGTTAAGGTTTGGTTAGGTATAGGTACAAAAATGACTTGATTAGGGTTCATGTATTTTTTAAAATAACTACTTGGAACGTTGTAATGGTTAAAATAATAACCTTGGTTTGGGTTAGGGAATGATCCTGGTCCCAGCCAAAAGAAACTAACATTGACTGACAGTAAGGAAACGGGCTTTGACATGAGAGACCACTGTTCTTTCCCAACACTTTATCGACCCATTCATCCACCAGGCTCTTTATGCAGACTTTTAATGTGTCAGTGTGCTTCAACAAAAGTGCTTGTTGGATGGTTGGACAGCGTCTGGAATTGGCAGAGCTGCGTCTGACAATTTCTGGAACTTTCCAAAACCAACAATCCAACAAGCACGTCCACGCACACGCATGCGATTGGCCAGTGAGAGAACAAGCAAGATTTAAACTTCTCTCAAGATCTTATATTCCATTTTTGACACAATTACTTGCCACTTTTCGTGTGTACAACCAAGTGCAACAAAATGTCAGCGCCATTTGAGCTATTATCAGGTCTCTCCCCTCCCTATAGCACTTTTTAAACAGAGATCCCACAATACTGCTGGAAAGAAGACCCGTCATTACGCCGGCATTTCCGTGTTTACACTGAACCAAACAACACCAGTATAATGCTGCCCCAGTGTGTGATTTTAGATAGCATGCCGGCATTCTGGAAGCAAACGAGGCGTTCCGTGTAACACAACAGCGTCGGTGTCTAGTGTGATCTATAACATACCCATCGTTTATCTCGTCCTCTGCTCGGAGGGTAAGGAGCTCCTGGACCTCGTTATCTTATACATATATTTTTGGTTGCTGTAAGTTAGCTGCTAACTTCTTCTTCTTCTTCTTTAAGTTAGCTGCTAACTGCTGCTAGCTGCTTTTTAAATCCCCCGGTGGGTTGCACACATCGCACATCATCACAATGTCACACCCCTGTTACACAGACGTCGATTCAGCTCTGTTATTACCTCCGCTGCCCGTTTAACGGCAGAACACCAATGCCCCCCTATTCTGTGTTTGTACGAACAGTGAGGCGGAATAACGGTGCAACATTCCCACCTTGAACAGGCTGTATAAAAGGGGCTCATTACTACAGGCTTTTCACCCCACTTTTGAGTGTGGCCATTCAGAAAAGCTATAAACATTTTTACCTTCAGACGTGGTTGGATGACACAGACTGACCATACTGACACCTTTAGCTTCTATAATGTCCTGCTACTTCCAGTCAGTAATTCACATGGCCTGTTGCTGTGTTGTCGTTCTCCTTGGGAGCCCACACTGCACTACAGAATGCAAATACATTGGATTTGATGTAATGAAAATATTAAGGATTATAACTTTAAATTAACTGACACTGTTGACATTTTGGAGGTTTTCACCTGACAGCAGTGATATTTGTCTTGTATTTGTATTTTTTCATTAGATAAAAGGTGACACGAGGGAAGAGACAGCGATGGCCCTAACACACAGAACATTCACACACACAGCAGCTGGCAGATTGTGGCTACCCCATTACAATGATAATAGCTATGTCCACTGTGATGTCCCACTTTTTAATTTTGATTTCGGGAGGTGAGTGAAGTCATTATGTTGCAGCCCTCGCTTGGTTTTATGAACAATCCATTGCCCCAGAGACTTTCTCCTCTACACACACATGCAAACAAACAGTCAGACATGAACAATAGATAAGCACACACACATTCATGCGCACTTACACACACATCACAGCGAGCCAGTCCCCTTCCCCCCAGTGATTTGCCCTGCCATTAGGCCCACAAGTTCCAGAGGCCTGCTTAAAGAATGGGGTGTCCCAGACCCACTCAGCGTCAGAAACACATCACTTAACCCTGACGCTCTTGCTCGCCTTTGCTCGGCATGAAAAGCCAAAAGCCTTTTCCAGTTAGGCCCTGCCTGTCTTGCCTCTATCGATTTTGTGACAATGGGAAAGTCCAGCATCAAATCAAGTAGCAAATCATTGAGAGAAAGTTTCAATTAGGTTTTTTTTTATTTCTTCTCCTGAAATTAAAGGCTACAGTGGATTCTGCTCTGTCCTTTTCTGCTCCGTCCTGTCATGGGTAATGGGTTGATGGCAGAGGCTACACAGGAAGAGGAAGAGGTAACAAGCCCACAGGCCAAAACCTTTTCGAAAAACATGGCTGAATTGCTCCAGTGTTCAAAAATGCTCACAGCAATCATGGCATTCATCAGTGAAGCATGTAGCCAACAGTAATTTGCACATAATCATAATTAGAGACCAGCTCTGTGTAATCTGTCACAAACAAAACAGCCTAAAAATAAAAGCAATAGGAATTTGTGGCATTGCTTATGAAAGAACAAGCCAAGCAAAATATAACCAGTCAAGATATGATGTGGCTGCGATTCTAAACCTATTTGTGCACACAGTTGCATTTGATTATTTGTCATCCTCACACGTAACGGCGCATAATGAGGAGTGTGGGTTCAGCAGTGATTGGATTAGTTGAGGTTCCACGTCTTTTGACTTCTACATACTTCTAATGGAGAATGAACTGACTCTAAAGTGATTACTGTCTTATTTAATCATTTCAGGAAAAATTTGTTCTAATCAACTCTGCGAGTGTGCAGCCAGATGTTTGGAGTTTCTATAATTGAGTTATTTCAGTCAGACAAACAGAGACGTGTTTGGTCTAATTAGACTCCGTTGTCAGGGAAATCAAAAATTCTTCAAGCGGGAGCTGAATGCTTTTAATACGCTATTGAGTGATGTATCATTTTTAGAATTAATTTCTGATGCAATAAAAACTTGTCTGATCTTTGGATGTTCCTGTTCATCAAGAGCTGTCAGTTATATCTGTCATACTTCTCTCAGAACAAACTGTTTAGAAAGTACATTGTTTGTCTCCATTTGATCTTCCCAGAGCAATCAGACGGTCACAGATATTTATAGCACTCTTCCTCAATCTTGGATGGAATTAATATTCGTGCAAATGAATGGGCTCTCTACTAATGTCAGGATATGTGGGGACGGAGATGATTTGTGTTGTTGGGATGTTAAAGCGTGTCTGAGCATCTTATGGCATTCTCTCAATTTATCCATCTATACATGCAAAGATTTTGAAGGGAAATTGTCTTTATTTGGATTGGAATAACAGGCTGATTTTCTTCCTGGCAGCTCTGTGTGACTTCATTACCCCCGTCAGGCCCGCCAAGCACATTGGCTAATTACTCAGTCAGTCCAGCATTGGCAGGTAGTTGCACACATATTGATCAAAGTGCTGAAGGCTGGACTCTCAAGCAGAAATTAATCAGGCATTATTTTTGCTGAAGGAAAATATAAAATCTCAAACGGTTCCATGTTTGATGTGATATGGATGATGTGGTGTTTACAAAGCAATATTTTTTCTTTTTTTACTGAATTAATGCCCGAACATAAGATGACATCAGGGTATATGAATCACTCTGCAATGACGCGGAGACATGCAGGGTAAAGGAGTCGCTGTACTCACAGTCCAGTCAGTGAGTCAGAAAGTCACAAGATTTCTGGATATCTATTAACTGGGTCCAAAAATCACTGTCATAGAAACCACCGATATTACCATGGAGCCAGTGCATATTTTAGCCACAACCACTGTTTGTTGGACGCACAAAGTGTAATTGAAAGTAGATCAAATTATATCGTGATTTTAACACAATAATTCCCATTTTTCAATGGGTCTTCCTTCATCCTCCCAGACAGATGCACTCTGGGTAAAAAAGGCTACGCAGCGGGGTCATATTATGACATCTCTTCCAACCTGATTAAATCTCCTCAAACCCCAAATAAGGGTTGAGGCTTTTCTTATGGCACAACACTGATTAGGTCTTAAGACTTTAACGAACACTTCTCTGACACAGTGTAACTGAACTGAACATTTTAAGCTTCATAAACATGTCGTATGGGATTGTACCGAGTGTAGCTAGGTGTACCTGTAGCACCCAATAATGTAATAATTTCCTGAAAATGTAATAACGCCTGAAAAGGTAATAAAATTTGCACTTAACCTAAAATGTAATAAAACCCAGTGATGTAATAACTTGACCAATAATGTAATAAAACGTTCTGACTGATTTAACAATAATGTAATACCTTTCAGATGGGTCATTTTTTTCAAAACTGATGATGATACTCATTTTGACGGATAATGTAATCATGTAAAGTATGCTTTTTTTCTTGTGCAAGTATACACAATGTATAATACTGTTAGTGTCATGTTAGCCTACTGAAAACACATATGACACTGATTTCATGTTTGTAAATGTAGAATGTAGGCTTTATGTAATGGCAACAGATGGCAAGTGGTACGTTATTATCAGGCAAAGATGCATTAAACTAAAATCCCTATCAATGGGAATGAACCCGCCCATACCCATGCTGGTTGGTCGTTGTGCAAGGATGGTCCATTAGACCAGAGTGGATCTTAGATTAGACACCATCAGAAGATGACAAAAGCTGCAGAAGATGGCTAACGTTACACAAGCGAGCGTTGAAGGCAAAACAGTTAATGAAGTCAGTGAAGTGTCTCCTCTGACACTTCATTGAGATCAGACGAGGCAGAAATTGTTACAGTTTTTGAATTTCTGCATTCAAAAATGCTTTCAAATTGATTTAAGAAAAAAGTTGACACACTTAAGTACATTTAAAAGTAGAAACATTTTGACTTTTACTCAATTGCAACCCCACAGATTATGACGGGGGAATCCAATCACAGATTTTCTAGTTATAAAGGGGACCAGAAAGGTCATTTTACAACATTTTATTACATTATTGTGTTTTATTACATTTTCGATCAAGTGAGGTGCACATTTTATTACATTTTCAGGAAATTTTTACATTATTGGGTGATACAGTACCTGATAAACTGGCAACTCATTTTGTGAAAATTGTCCTGATTGTTCTGATTATCAGGACAATTATTGGAACTATTCATTTATTGACAATAAATTCAGCTTCTGTAGCTGATTAGAGTTGGCACAAGCAGCAGTCTGCATTAAAATCCAATTTCAGAAAATAGTTTCCTCATGTCAAGACGCAAGTGTGCTTGTATAGAGGTGGAGTTAGTGGTCACAACAATGCGGCAAATATAATGGTCAAGTGGAGTATCAGATTTAAACCATTAACTGCTTCTGATCAGTTTTGCTAATGCCCCCTCTAACCCAACACCTATACAAACATGCACACAAAGAAATAAGATTTAACTTGAGGGCTGAAATTGCTGATGCTGATTAACACCTTAATTTCCCCTTTGGGGATTAATAAAAGCTCATCTTATCTTAACTCTAGTCAGAAGTACAGTAATATGACAATTTGCTCAACAGCCAGTCTTAACTTAATTTCTCTTTAGGTGACAGTTAAATTAAGTTTACTCACATTTCACGTTTAGTTTATACTAGCCAGTGTCATAATTTGTAGGCATCTGTCCTGATAAGCAGGATGATGAGTTGTAGTGTGTAAGTTTGGTGGGCTGCCAAGAAGCCCTGATTGAAACGTACGTCAGCAGCGTGATTAACGGATAATGACAGACCCGGGTGTCGATATGCTCTGCGCTCAGATTTGTAGTGTGGGCATTATCACAGGCTCAGGCCCAGTATATCATCCAAAGGAAGTCTGGAGAGAAGTGTGGTGGGAGAAGCGGTACTGAGGCAAAAACTATTCACAGGAAGGGGGAAAAAATGAAGAGAGAAGATTCGAGGCTCCCCTGGTGCCGCGTGAAACTTATTTCTCATTTTCGTGCACAGACAGTAAATACCTTGCTTTTTCGCCCGTGCTCCTGACCTGAACCTGTGACCTCCCCTTGGTCTCTGATGATACTCCCATGGTCCCCGGCTCAAGACTGCCGAGCAGCGGCACGACTGGATCCAGGCCTTGTAATTCACAGGCTTCTAGATCGCCTGCCACAGTGTATTGATTTTTGTTTCCCCAATCTCCAGGAGAGAAGCAAAGAAAAGATTAAAAACACTGTCAGTTTGAAGTTGAATAAGAATCCTGCACAGGGGAGATACCTTAGAGAGCAAAGGGTCACAGCTGAGGTACGTATCTCTTTATAGGTTCCTATTAACTCTTCCTTGGCCCATAATCCAATTATCAGCACACAGAAACAGCATACGGCCAAGAATGTTGACCATAATTATTATTCTGATATGTACTGTAATACTAAAGCAGGGTCTGGGTCACATTGCAAATCTAATCTAATCTAACTGTAATCTAATATTTTAATAAGGGTTTCTGAACCTTTTCATGGGTGTATTTTTAGTTCCTAAAATTCTCATCACACCAGTAATCATGGTTGTCATGTGAATCTGCGATCCATTTATAGGAGCATAAAGTGTTTTAAACTATTTAATATACTTTGTGTTGATATGAGCCAAATAAATGTCAGTATCAATCATAGAATTCCATAACTTCGTCGTAGCAAACCCTTAAATGACTGTGCGGCTACCACTGGTGTCCAATGATTTTTAATTTTGAGTTGTTTTTTTTTATGGTCTATGCAACACAGTGCTGTTGCATCACCTTTTGTAGCTGTGAATGTAAGTAATTATGTTTTTTTTTATTAATTAATAAAAATAATTTTATAATTAAATTAATCCTTATATTTATATATATATATTTATTGATTGATTGATTATTTTGGGGGCAATTTTTGTCTTTATTTGACAGCCAGTAGTGAGAGACAGTGGTCCCCCGGCCGGGATTCCAACCGTGGACGTAGCGGTTATGTAACCGTTAGGTTACCAAGGCGCCTGAATATATTTTGTAATTTTACATTAACAACTACTCAAATGATGATGAAATATGTAATCTGAAAGGGTTCAGTTATAGCGACAAACCCACAGAGAATTACCACCAGACTCCCACAGCTGGCGCCTTTAAGCATTTACGGCCTTTCAGCTCATTGTTTTGGTTTTACCATTCTCAACATTACTGATTTGGTTCACTCTTTCAGCTCTTATCAACCTCATTTCCAGCAGCATCAGGCAACTGTTTTCTGTGGTAAAGCTCTAATAAACCCTGTATGCTATCTGCCCGTCACAAAATACCCTGTTCTCCCTGTTTAAAAAGCAAGTTAACACTAGCTGAAAATCAGTAACCTCCGGTGGTTGATGTTGTCACCCTCCGGCAGTGATGTAGAAGTATATTCTGGGGCGTGACAGTACTGTGACATTACTGTTGGCTGTGGTTATAGGTGCAACAGAGTACCTGGGTCACTGAAACAATTCTTTTCAGTATGGTGTTAAGTTACTCTTTAATTATAAAGAAGTGATTTTTGGACAATTGAATCACTGAATGGGCTAGCGGCTAGTGTTTTAGCTCTAAATCTTGGATTCATGTGATGATATTGCATGCCAATCTGTTTAATGCCCCATGCGATTTGAAATGATCTGGAATATATATAGAAGCTACTATAAACAGACTTTATACCTCAGCCCTGACCTATATTTTTCCTAATCTAAATCAACAGTAGGCTCAAATAGCAGGTTACATTACTCAAACAGTCCCGTAAAAAACAGCATCATTAAATTTAGCTGATGCAGAGTGCCAACAGAGAGGCGGCCATGTCTAAATGAAAGCCGTATTTTGGGGGAGGGCCCTGAAGAGTCGCCCTTGCCTGTGTGTAATACTTCCACCTTTCTACATCACAACAAAGCCCGCCGTTGTTATGTCAGCTAGTCTTGTCAGCATCACTATACACACACTGACCTGATTCCACCCTCTCAGTCAGTGTGTGATAGTTTACATTATCATCAGTAAGTGCTGTTCTTGATCCCTCCCACGTGTTTTACATTCTCAGGACTGTCAGTGTGTGTGTGTGTGTGTGTGTGTGTGTGTGTAGCCGGCAGTTTGATCATGGCAGTCAGGCCCTATTCATCTCTGTGGTGTTGAAAAGGCTCCTTATTGGCACTGACCCTACATGAAATATTGTCTTATCAGCTGAGCATGAGTTGCCATAAGGCATTAGGACTGGCACATTTCTCCGCTCCCCTCCCTAACAATCCCCTTCCACTGGAAAGAGATCACAAATACAGTGCTGTCACTCCCTGTCTGTCCTGTTTACTTGATTTCCATCTATGTATGGTCAAAGCAAGGATGTCATAACAAATCAGGCTCTATGGGTGTCTTTTAAATATTACTATAGTTTTTACTTTATTGGACATTTTTAAGGAGGGCGGCTTCCGTTCCAGTCTTTACAGATATAATTTAAAAGTAACTACATTAAATGTATATACATGCTGAGTTTTACAGTAACCACAGGCACACTGTACTTGGGACTTTGCAAATACAGGTGATAACTCTAATAAAAGACGACAGAAGACATAAGAAAACAAATTACAGGGTGACAATTTCCTCAGACGCTGTCACCCAAGGTTCAAATGGCAGGCACTGTGTTCTATTATTTATTGAGTTAGTTGATGAAATGTCATCTTTGATGATGGGATGTTCACAGGGAAGGCTGACGTCTAAGAAGTTTAACTGACACGCATCGACGTAGCCTTGCCAAAAACATGCACTCTTCTTTAAATATTGAAGGCCAACATAAGGAGGAACATGGAGTCCTTTGTGCTGCCTGTCATTATTATACATGTCGGCTGGTGTAAATTAATTGGCTGGATAGCACTCTTTTTGTACGCTGATTAAAGGAAATGTGATACCCTTCAGAAATGGCTCCCGTGTAGCTTTTTGCCTACGTGGTTTTCCAGAAATCACAAGTGTAAGACCAGAAACACACTGACATTAAACAGATCACTACTGTGCTCAGTGCACTGCTTTATATTGCACTCGTTTTATGTCGTGTGCATTCTTTTCATTGCTATAAAGCTTATGAATCTTCTAAATTTGCATCAGTTGAAAAAATACTGATTATTTTACTTCTTGCTAGTGTTTTTGGCAAAATTATGAGCAATTCATATTTCATACCAGCAAATATTGACTACTGATATTACATTATGCCATCATTTTATGAAATTTGTAATAAGTGTTACAAAATTAGGCAGCAGAAGAGAGCAAAAGGCAATTGACAGGATACACAGCCCCATAAAAATTCCACAATTTACAGAGCATGATATTGTATTTTATGTTATTCATAGGAATTTGCCTAGAGGCAACTTCACGAGCTTAAAGTCTTGCACAATATGCCGGGCCTCCTCAAAGGGCATATTAGTGTTTGCTGTTGCATATTAATTTAGCATCCAGAATGACTGACTGGATACAACCCACCATGCTCCTTTATGCCTTCTTCTCGCGCCCTGGAGGGGTAATATTGCAGGATTACGAGTCCTGTGTGTTATATTTATACATCCCCCTCTTTCTACTCCTTTTCATCTCAAGCAATTATGTCTTTCACCCCATCAATCTGTCAGTCAGCATCTACTTATACCCACCACACTATTTTGCCGGGAGACTCGTCTGTTCAGTCACTGCTAAACACTTGACTGTTTGATCAATAACCATTTACTTTCCTGCACATGGAGAATGAAGAGAGAATTGTTACGTGGTTAAAATCAAATCACGTGTAGAACACATTTGACCTGACATTGCCGGAAAAAGTAAAGAAACACATTTCCTTTGTTGCTATTAGCCAACAGCTACATTCAGCATTTACATCCTGCTCAACGGTCTCATTGAAAAGTTATTTTTTGCCATGTTGACGTGTCTCCATATGGCTGTACAGGTGTGAGGGGGAAATATGTGAGGAATCTATCACTACTGTACCGCAGCGGCGCTAGTTATTTTTGTTTGTCCCATCCTCTTTGGTAGAACACGGGGGGCTCAGGGAGCGCGCTGAGTGGAAAATGTGCGAGCGGAGGATCAATGGGAAAACGCATGAAATGTGCATGTGCATGAAAGAAGACAAACCGCAAACAAACAAAAAAACACACACACACACACCTACACATCATAAAGACACGTGCACACATGCAAACATTATAAATACACAGCATAAGCCCAGGTGGATTTGGTGCAAGCTGTTTTCACTGGCAGCAACCTCCCCCCTCCTCAGTCTCCCNCCCCTCCCCCCTCCCCCCCATCCCAGCCCTGTTCAGCAAAGCTGTCACAGCGGCACCACTCATAATGAAGGGTAAAATATTTTATTCAGATTTATTAATTTGAAAATGAAGCATGCCTGTCGACAGAGGGACAGTTCTTCTCAATCTGTCAACGCGGAGCCACTCGGCGCTGACACCAGGATTCATTTGTCTTGTCGGCTCTGACAGTCGGATTCTCCCAGTGCTCTACGGAGAGGGATCGCCCAGGGATTTTTTGAGCTGGATAAAACACATTCCGACAAGGAACAGCCTCTTTATTAATGCAAATTAGGCCAGAAAAATTCCAGCAACAGCTACTTGGCTCCAGAGCCCTGGCTCTATTCTCTGTTATTTTTTTTGGGGTGGGGGGGAGTGTTAATAAAAGCAGCCTCGGAGTGTTTGTGAGAATAGGGCCTGCAGGAGGACCTGTCACGCCGCAGCTGTGACACTCTCCACACACATGGGACCCAGACCAAATTTTGGAGCCTTTCCTGCACTTTTAGGTGTCCTCTCCAGGTATAATACTTCTAATAATACTTCACATATTTCTTTCATTCAAACTCTACTTTTTAAATAAACATTCCAGAACCAGAAGATTAAGATCCTAAGATGTGGTTTAGAGTTTTAAATTCATTCACAGCAATACACTCAAGCATCAATTAGGGTTAAGCTATTGAATTGCTTATGTTAAATGAGTCCATCTTAGTCAAACCCTGTGCCCTCTATTTGCGATTCTTCTTTGCATTTGGATTTATGGATTTTTTTTCTCTGCTGTGTCTCCGTGTGTCTATTTAGACCAGAGGCCAGGAGACTCACGAACTATGGCTGACTTGTGCTTGCCTGAATGAGTGCAGGCGAGTTGTTGTTTTATTTCGCCGAGAGTCCTTTGACATTTATCTCTCTTCACCTGCTCCGTGATGGTGATTCCAAGTGACAGGGTCTCCTCTCTCTCTTCCTTCTCTGTCTTTCTGCCTGTCCTTTCTCCCCCCTTCTTCCATCCCTCCTTCTCTTGTTCCACCCCCCTCTGAGCTCATCTTTCTTCCTCCTCCAAACCTCGCTGCAGCTTCGGATATGTGCATCTTAACCCTGGCCACTATTGGCACTGCACAAAGTAAATTGAACTCGGTGTGCTGTGGGACCCTTAGAAAGGAAATTCTGTCAGCCAGAGACATTTGATGGGAGACAGCACAAGATAGGACATTGAGGGTGAAGACGTGCATGATGGGATTGCTTCCTTATAATGTTTAAAATGGGACGGCTTCTCCAATCCTTAAATTACTTAAATGGATGAGATAGGGAAGGAGCGCGTGCTGCCACTGTAGCTCTACTGTAGCACTCAGATTAGTTAATTGCTTATCCTCTGGAACAAGGTAGAGCTTGTATTTCACTCAAGCAGACAGGAGGCATCACTTATTCAGAGTCCTCCCACTGTCAATATACCATACCAGAGAAGGGCTTCTCTCCGGCCTCCTGCAGTGTGGCTTTACTCTTCCTGGAAGACAGATGTAGCCCACATGTAACCACCACAGACTGTAGCTATTTATACTGAGAGGCTCCATCGCATTGCACGCTGCTGCAAAAATTGGAGTAAAATGTCAGCGAGAGAGGTGGCTGTTCAAATTGTTTTTATCCTGCGCGTTGGCCAGCTCTTATAGGAAAAGTCACCTTAATTGCAAGGGCTTCAATACTTGACCTCACCATCAGTTCATTAACCCAGCAATAAAAGAAGCCCTCATTCTGCCAGAACTGCACCCGGTCTGCCCATTTGAAAACCATCTCACTTCCACAACCCCGTTTTCCCCCCAGAGTAAACTCCTGTGCTAGCCACCCACTTTATCAATTGCCTTCATAATTTTAAAAGCCTTTTTTATGTTGTTGTTTTTCTCTCATATAGTAAATGGAGCCATAATTTAATATTTTAATGCATGTTAATGTGTTGTTTAACCTTCTAGCAACAATCAGGCTTCTCTAAAAGGTTAACCTTGAACGTGAGCCAGTGCAGACAGCAGCACAATAACGCGTCAATCTTTGAAAAACATCTCTGTCTAATGGATTAGTGGTTGATTGCACGGCCCCATCTCGAGGTAGATGCCGTATATATTGGATAGGCATTAAAACAAGCATTTCTCAATTTTCTCGCTGCCGGCCCTCAGGGTCAATGGATCGCTAGGGCAACAAAACGCTGAGTCAACGCTTGCCTCTTAATTTATCTTGGGGTTTGATTATAGCTTCAGTTAAGTCTCCAGCAGCCCACCAGCACAAACATTAAACAGGTTAGATTTAAAAGAAAGGAGCAGCTTCTTCAAAGTTCAGTTAAGAGATCTTTTCCCTTTTATAATAACTCACTGATTAGAGTATAAGGTGTTGTGAAAACATGCCAGACCTGCACTGACATGAGAGGTAAACAATATTGTAAGAAATATGACAGGTAGCTTAAAAAAAGCGATATCTTAAAATGAATGAGAGAAAGGGCATGCAGCTACTGGTGTGTGAAGGGTAACTAGACTGTCAGTAACCTTTATGTGATGGGTTGACATTGTATCTGTCACATTAAGGATTGGTCAGGTGGAAAAGCACTGATCAGGCACAGCTTAATGTCTTTCTCTAAAAAGAGCGATTCTATGTATGGCCTGAGGTAGTTCCTTTTAAATTTGAGCCACGGCACTGTATTTTTAATTCTACAGTTTGAGGCCTTAGTATGCTTCAAAGGAAGTGCTTGTCGGATCGTCTGCCAGCGTGTGAAACCCCCTTCCTTAACTTCCTTAACTATCTAACAATCAAGCTCACCTAATGCAGTGATGGGCCAGGTGTGTGGAGGTGTGGTTTGAACTTTTCTCTAAAGCTCTTTTTCATTCTTCACATGACTACTTCCTTCACGTCTCCTGTGTCCAACCGAGAGCATAACCACGAATGCTTTCAAAAAGAGTCTGTCCAAACTGTGCGCTATCCCCATTTGTGGGATTCATCACACTGACAAGAAGCAAAAGACACAGACTTCTTGGTTAGAGATTGGGGAGGCGATGGGATACACCAAGGATGACATTATGACTGGAAGTATGGCCATTCAAAACAGGTATAAATGCTTTTGCCTTTATACAATACATCATACTAACAAGTTCAATTGAAGCCTACTAAGGCCTTTAGTCATCTATGATTCGATCATAGCTAAATCCAGTGTTGGGCATGTCACTTAGGTATCAATTACTCATCATGAATTCATTACATTGCATTATTAGTCACATTACGTTACTCAGCCCAGCTGAATAACAGATCCGTGTGGAAATAGAAAATGAGATTACACTATTCGTCACTGAATAAAAGTAAGGTGTTACTTCCCAACCATGGCTAAAACACACTTTAATTCTAATACAATAAAATATTAATTTTAATATAATAAACATTTGCAAAACACTGTTACATAACAAAGTAACTGTGTTAGCCAAAGTAGCTCTGTTTGTCGAGAGTAGTTTATCTGTCTATCTGCTGGTTGTGTCCCACGTTTCCTCAGTTTATCCACCCATCCTCACATCTGTCTTTATCCTTGTTCTGTGAGATGCATGTGAGATGCCTGTGATACACTGCTGTGACAGTGGTTGAGCAATGGGCCTGTCTTGTTCTGGGGCCCCTGCTGAAGCACAGTTCCCCTTTGTTCTGTGATGTATTGATCCATTCAGACCTCCTCCCGAATGTACTCCACTGGTGCTCACTCTGCTCAAACCAGCTTGTGCCATGGATCTCTGTGTAATGCTTGTTCACACACAGCAGCTAGAAACAACCTTTTTAAAAAACTCAGCCTTCAAAGACTCTATTTTCTACTCAGCTGTAATGACTAAGTGAGCAATTAAAAACCTGTACATTTAATTTTCTAAGCTATCCAATATAAAGCCTTCAGACTTTTTGCTGTCTGTCATATCCGCATCCTTGAAAGACTTTATGGTTTGTACGGAAGAATGAATGACTGTACAGGCAGATGAACTCATTGTCTCTTCCATGTTAGGCGTTTTGCATCTCAAAGTCTTTAAGTCACACTCCATATTCTGACATAAAAAGGCAGCATCTAGTAAAGCCGCTACTGTCGCTTATTGCCAGGTCACGCTCACTTGCAGCCATGGTGACCCATTGGTAGTGTTACACAGAGGCCAACGAATTTTTAATTTATATAAAAAACACACAGGTATCTGTAGCTATTGACTCACCTCACCTATGAAAGTGAAACAGCTCTTTTTATCAGTTGCTGCTGTACATACAGTAAATGCTGTGTTGTATGTTTGAAAACTGAGCGGACATGGAGCATCCATGCATTAGTTTGTCAGTCCAAACATATTAGAATCAAAGAGAGGGTTATGTGTATGAATCCGTTCCATTAGTGCTGCCTCCACACAGGCCAAAAGCCGTGCAGGATGAAAGGGAGGATTTATCTGCACAACCCCATCACATGGTGTGACCCGGGGCTTGGAGTAGAAAGGTCTTTCTCTCAGGTGCCATGGAAACCAGCCCACCTCTGGCTGCTTGTCCTGTCGCCCTCCAGTCGCCCTCTGTACTTTTCCTGTGTAGATATCTGGCCAACGCTCTGCGGAGGCTTCTCAGGCCTGTTGGATGTTTCAGTTTGTTTTCAGATTATTCCAAAGCTCTATTTGGTAGGGTTTTAACTCATGCTTCTATAATATAATGCACCTTAAAAAAACTACTAGTGCGCTGTACTACATAGGGCTCAGTTACACGACCAACACATTTCTAGACCTCGTGATGGCTCTCTCAGTTTCTTCTCTCTCAAATACAGAATTTAAGCCAGTGAGTCCATGTTTGGTTCTTCTGTTTAATGATGCTTAGCTTTTGTTTCTAAATCAAAAAGGAAAAAAAACACCATCCATGTATGGAGGACCAAACGTGACTTATTAGCTTATCTGAGTAAATAAATACAGTTCAAACAAATTGAGAAACAGATACAGGTTAGGTGAATTGGCAACACTAAATTACCTGTAGGTGTGAATATGTTTGTCTGTGTGTAGTACCGCACTTGCATATGGCCACTCCATGCGACTTCTATATAGGATAGTTATTCGATATTAAACACGCCAAATGTAAGTATGGGAGTGACCAGAGTGTTTGTGTTAGTTGATGGAAAGTTGTTAGCTACCTAGCTAAACAGTTATTGTTGTAACTAAACTGCTGAAGTTATTCTTCTTCTGGTGTTTTTAGCTGTTAGCAAACAGCTTCTTTGGACTGGAGTGGGGCTGAACCTGATTTGTATGTAGTCTGGGAAAACCAAGACAGATGCAAACAGATTTATGATGTGGCTAACAGAGATGCATTCAAGTCGAGTCAATTTTATTTATATAGCCCAATATCACAAATTTGCCCCAGAGGGCATTATGTGGTATAAAGAAAAGCATCTGGATTTTAGCCAGATATAAGACAATTAAAATGACAAGTGTAAATGGGGCTTAAGTGCCCGGTGATAGACTAGCAACCTGTCCACAGTGTACCTGACCTATTGCCCAGTGCATGCTGGGATAGGCTCAAGGCCTCTGGCAACCCTGCAAAGGATATGTTGTTCAGAAACTAGAACTGACCTACACAAAGTTATGAATGTATTAATAAATAAATGATACCATTTTTAAAAATGAAACGGACAAATAAATGAATCCACCCTTCAGAAGGATTCATTTTCTTCATGTCGGCTTTCACTATGCTGTGATACAGATCACCCAATAATACGTTTGGGACAACCCATAGAAAGGTTTGACTGCATATTTAAGGTAAAACAAGTTAGGCCAGACCCCTAAAGTAAAAGCAAATGCTCAAACGGAGGCAATAAATAATGCATTAAATTCATTAATTAGTTACACAATTGATTTATTTCTCTTTTTCTTTGTAGATTTTATTTATTCATTTAATAAACACATTATTTTAGCTGTTTTTTTATGTAGATGGTTTATATCCAGTCAGGTTTGTCCACTACACAGCAGCAGAAGGGCCAAAGCTGCTGTTCTGTCCCACACCTAGGCGCTATATTTGCCACTGCTGTTAGAGTCTGCCTTTGTTACTTTTAATAACTGTGACGCTATCACATTATCCCACTAGTGTGGATGGTACTCTGGCATGGGAAATTCATGTATTCAGCGCCACGCTCCATAATATATCGCTTACGTCTCCGCTGCAAATTAAGCATTTTACATGACGTCTATAAGCATTTCCTGTTTTATCACTAGTGAGTGGCTGATCATACATCAGCCTGGCAATGAATGGATGAAGATCACTGCCAGCTCTGTGATTTGTTTGCCTTGCCATGTAGCCTGAAAGTATCAGCATATATTTAGATTTCTAAATGCCCTGCTAACGTAACTTAGCAGATGTTAGGGAGTCATATGGATGTTGGTGTAACAGAGACCCCCTCAGGTATTCTCATTATTCTACTACTGAGCAGATGGCAGGGAAACTTACCACACTTACCATTATCCATCATACATATTCTGCTCCCAATTTACATAGCCGGTGCTTCACAGGAGCTCCTACAGGGAAAGTGCCTAACTCCAGGATTGCACTGCGGCTCCACCTGAGGCTTAGGAAGGCAGTCTGAGATGTCACTGCCACTACACCTCAAACTCAAATATGCTAATAGTTGTACAGAGGAATTCCAATGGGTGCATCCCAGTTGTATATTTTGAATTGTGAGGAAGTAAAATCTGCAGCTTGATGATTTTTAAATAGTTTAATATCAATCAGGAAATGTTTTACTATGGAACAGCCTTAATAAGATGGTAAAATAGTGGCTTTCATCGGATTCTGGAGTGGTTGCATGTACAGCCTGTCACTTATCAGGACCTCAAGTTTCCGAATTGATGCTTTTTACATGTGCTGGTATTTCAAAAAATATGCTGCAAAATGTATGAGCCTTTCAAATTCGGGAACTCATTTTGTCATTTAAAGACCCTGAAAACCTATTTTCTAAATCAGCTTCTTACTATGAGCCATGGGCCCCTACACAAGAACATGGTTCTCTATCAGAGCTGGAACCGTTTTGAGTTTTCTATATTTGTGTTTTTGCCTGTGCTCCTCTCACTCCTCTCGAAGTGGGTGGGCCTCAGTTGGAACAAGATGATGTCATGTACTTCAGTGCACCAATCAGGAACATCTGAATCAAACTCTTGCAACAGTTGTGACCCGCAGAGTTTTTGAGTGCTAAACTCTTAAATAATACCTAAGGAGTTTTTTTTTCTTCCAAACTTTGATTGTTGTTTATTTACTCATGTTTATTTACTCATGAATATTTAAATGTACCACGGGGAGTTTTTGATTATTAGTACCGCTGTGGAGCAGTGTTTTAACAAGCGGGTCCCTGTTTTGTTTGTTCTGATGCATGCGCACAACCACACGGGTGACGTGATACGCATATGTTCTTTCACTGATCTACAGGTGGCGGTAACTTGCCAAGCAATGCACCAACAAGTACAGGGAAGAAGAAGTAAAAACATGGATGTAAAAAATGCAGTTTTCAAAAATGTGTGTTTTGGTGAGTAACACTGACTGTAAATAGAAACTTTGTTTACACGAAAACACGAGGTGCCTTTAATGTTTTAAAGAAATAGGTAAGATTTGAGCTTTAAATCTTTTCAATATGAAATGTGTTTGTTTCTTTGCAGAGTGAAATTGTTACGTCAAAATGAATTCATAGCAGGGAAAATTAAATGGCAGGTAGCAGTCACAAACGTCTCGTTGAACTCTGGATTGATTTTAAGCTGCTCACAATAAAACACTGTGACACTCTTAAGCATTTACATACGTTCTGTATTATATGTGTCACACATGTATACATCCAGGCTGATTTGCACAGCACTGTTCATACTTTAGTTCCACACTGGAGCTTTTTTTTTGTCCCTCCTCCTCCTCCTCCTCCTCCTCCTCCTCCTCTCTTCCCTCTGAATGGCTCTCAGTGGTGGAGGGGAGCCACGGCAGTGAGGCAGCACTGGGCCTGAAGGGCACTTTTCAGCCTGGCCAGACACACTCGGGCCTTGCTGCTTGGCTGCGCAACATGGGTCACCGCCTTACATTAGGAGGACCCTGCCAAAGTCAGCCAAGCGGAGCCCTGCAACATACCTGAAAATGAATGAACAAAGTCGATGTGCCACTGCCTACTGCAACAAAAAAACCCCATGTTTTACTGTAAGATTCTGTTCATAATCTCATGTGATATGAAAATGAAATATCAATATCTCAAAGGTGATTTTCATAAGGTGTCTCATCAGTGGATGGATTTTTCGAGCCATAAATCTTCACTCACATTATCTTTCTAATAACTATAACAAATGAAAGGGCCGGCCAATAGTTTTGATTAGTGTACCTTGTATCTTGGCAGGCATAGAAATGAAATGGTCTCCTGTGGAGCCAGAGGGGGCTCTTCCTGAGGTCAGAAGGGAAGACTAAAGCAGACCCCTTGTGTCAGCCACTATTATTTATTTGGAGTTCAGACTCTATTCATCACCGTGTTGCCGTCTCCCTGCTTGCAAGGCAGCAGCCACATCTCCCCCAGCTTCTCCCTGCATCCCACCTTTACAGTCCAATGATCGACGTTTGACGAGAGGCACCTCAAGGTGGGGCTAAATGGTCTTATATTCCCAATCATGTCGCGTAGGCGGAGTCTGACTCTCACGCTCTTTGCTATGCTGCTGCCTGCCTGCCCTGCCTCTACTGTACATGACAAAAGCAAGAGGATGGAGTGAGTGAGTGAAAATAAATCCACACACTTCTTATTTCTCACAGCCACATTTGTTTCTGTAATCTGGCAGGAGGAGTGGGTTTTGGATCACCGCGCCACATTACAAGAAAACGTGTCCTAGTTCATGTTAGTAGTAGCAGACACCAGCAGCCTATCTCTTCTTTACGCACGCCCTACTCCAGTGAAGGCAGCAGCAGCAGTTCAGATCAGATTTCACATTCAGCTCCGACCAGCTGAGAGAGAGAGACAGCCAGAGAGCAGGAGGGCTCGTGTCTCCGCTTTCCCCTCCGATACCCCCCTTCTGTTCGGCGAGCGCCAGAAAAAGCCCCTGCGAGGAGAAAAGTGGGTGCGCGGCGCAAATATTAAAACACCGCCGGGATTTTTTCCCCCCTTTCTTTTTTTTCTTTTTATGTATTTTTGCAGGATTTCAGCTGCGAGAGCGCCACAGAGAATAAGATAAGAGAGAAGAAGAGATGGACGAGCAGCCGAGGTTGATGCACTCTCACACGGGGGTAGGCATGGCAGGGCACCCCGGCCTGCCGCAGCATATGCAGGAAGGCACCGGAGGAACGGACGGCGACGGGAGAAAACAGGACATTGGAGACATTTTACAGCAAATTATGACCATCACGGATCAAAGTCTGGACGAAGCCCAAGCCAGGTACAGATCCCGATCCAGCCTCCCTTCCCACTGTCGGGAGGAGGCGGCGGCAAACTAAATAGACATTTTTTAAAGAATGGGAAAGAAAAATGAAACAAAAATCAAAATGTAGCCTACAATACAGTGCGGTGTAGATGGAAGTCTAAATGTAAGGGCATTGCACAGCCTTATTGTGCATAAGCCGACATAAGCAACGATGGCATGCCTGCAAATCACTAGTTTGCTTCCCATTTAAATAAGTCGACAAACGCGCTCCTTAAAGAGAAAATAAAAGTGTGTGAATGTGGTGCTCTGTACTGTGACATGCCAACGTGTCGTTGTTTTAAAAAACACTTTACACCTTAATACAGCCGTGGTGCGTTCATGAGACCAAACAAATACAGATATTTTATTTTCTAAATATGAAATGTAATTAGAGAGTTACAGCTGTCTTTTAAGTGGCTCGCAGCTTGTTTACAGCGTGTTGAGCAAATGCCATGCAACTTCCTTACTTCACAATTCGAGGTTTCATCCATATTGTGTAATCCACATTAAATTCAGTGAAGCTGCAAGGGACTGACAGAAGTTAGACATTTTAAATGTTTTGTTTAATTGGTCAGAAAAAGTCATTTATATGTGAATTGTAAAATTTTAAAATCACAATATAATCACAGGACAATAGATGAAGCTAAATAAAATATTTTATCAGTTACTTTATACATAGGATATAGATTGATACTGGAGAACATGTACCTACATATACAGGTGTTAAAAATCTATTAGGAAATAATGTTTGTGCCTATAATTGTACTGTAGCATCTATCTAAAAAGTAAAAAATAGAAATGATACTAGGCAGCCTTACTGTCCAATAATTTAGAGGCTGAATACGTTTTAGATGTAATATTTTTCTGTGGTTTGCTTATGAAGCCACTTTTCTGTTTCAGGAAACACGCTCTGAACTGTCACAGAATGAAGCCAGCTCTTTTCAATGTCTTGTGTGAAATCAAAGAAAAAACAGGTACGTTCATGTTAATTCTGCACTCTAATAAGAGAAGCTAAACACTCAGCGCTGCACTGTTGTTGTCTCCATACAGTCTATAAAAAATACTCCTTAACCAGGTTAAATGAGCACAATACTGCACACTGTATTTTTCACTAATGGCGCATCTAGCTGAAAAAAAAAAAAAATCCACAGTAGAGGCAGAGTACCAGCTCTGTGTGGGCTATTTTATCATCAAAGGCTAATTTGCTATTCAGACTCAAATTCACATTGGAGAACCTGATGTTGGTCACAACACAATTCACCATATAAATTTCACTGACATGTAAGACATGTGTTTCCTCCTGTAGCTCCACAGTCGGCACATTTTAACTATTTCACAATAGGAACCGTGGACAATTACCTTGAGCAGTCCCTATCAATTATTGTGTCAAAATATGAATGAGGTCTTTTGATGCTATTGTGGAATAATAGAGAGTATTGAGCAAAAATTGTCACAAGCACGTTGATGTCTCCCCTTGTGAGTTAACTGTCAAGTCTGGTGAACGCGTCTCTTTCTATTCTGTATTGTGTCTCTCTATTAAAGCAGTTGTGAGAGAGCATGTCAGCAGAATAATTGCTAGGAGAGAAATAACGTAACATAGGAGGCGTAAGTCATGTTTCCAAATCATTTTCCCCGTGACATTTTTGAAATTGGCACAGATAGAATTCAGTGCACTTCAGAGTGATGGTGTGCATCTCATCTTTTATTTTCCTGACTGATGGGCTGTAGGACGCTTCAAAACTTACACTGTTGAGATATTGAGTTGCCAAAGCATGCTGGTTTCCTGTGTGTTTAACACTCATTAGTGCATGAAATCAAATGGAATGGATGGAGGATGAAGAAGAGATTGTTTTTATTGTCCCTGAAGTTGCTCATACTTGACCTTTGTGGCGGCGTCGACTGGCGCTGTTTATATTGTTTCTCGCGTGTGATCCCACCCTCACCTGGTGCTTCCATTGAGGTTTTCATTGACGTTCACCTCGCTGCCTGTACCCCCAAGCCCGGCAGTTTACGTTGAATCGGCCACTGCCTCAGGAGGGAGCGGGGGGCCTTTTGAAGCCTGCTGGCTCGACTGTTCTTCCTTGTTGTCTTGGTAGGTTTTTGGAGGGGGAGTGACACAGTTATGCATAGTGTTTTACTCCCTGGCGCTTCTCGGAGTTCATCCAAAGTTCGGCTCTGCTGAGAGTACAAAGTATCTTGGACCTCTTCCTGCCTGCACACCCATTCTTTTCTCTTACAGCTGGCAACCTATAAATACAAGGTGCAGCTTATGGAGCTTTACACAGGAGATCTGGTGCTCGTCTTGTGTTTCTAGACTTTGATTTTATCCAGTTAGCTTTGTTGTAGGTTTTAGTGAGAAACATTTTACATTCACCACAGTTTAACCTGATTCTCTAATCCTGGTATCATTTTAAGATTTTTATTTTATATCACTTTAAATTTACAATGCACACACTTGGAGAGTTAATAATGCATATGTTTTGGTATTTATACTCTGAATAAGTCTTCTGTTAATCCTAACTTTATTTGGTATTCTTTGCTTAAAAATCATCATGATCACAACAGTTAAGAGTAATTGAGCTTCAAACACTATTTCATCTTCATTAGTCTCGACACCTCAGCAGTGTTGTCAGGTTTAGTGTAAGTAAAACATGGAGTGTTAAAAAGATCCATGTCCACGTACCAAGTCTGTCGTAAAACTTCATTTTACTTACACAAAAGGAAAAAACGTCATGATACGAATGTTGTGTTTTACTCTTACTTCATTGGGTCCACTCGTCAAATATAGAACATTGGCTTGATAATTAATAATTAATACTTTGAATGATATTTTACTCGTCAGCCCTGTGATTGACTGGCGACCAGGCCAGGGTGTACCCTGCCTCTCGCCCAATGTCAGCTGGCATAGGCTCCAACCCGTCCCGTGACCCTCTGAGGAGCGGTATAGATAATGGATGGATGGGTATTTTACTCTCCAGGTGAACTGGCGAAACATTCCAGATTTGGACTTTCTAAGTATTATTTTGCTCATGTCTCTGTAAAACTAAACTAAAACTAAATATTAACTGACTTATCTAAAATTTGTAGAATGTGTCGCAGCTTGTTGCTCCCTCTAGTGGTTTTGTCTCCCATTGAAATTGAATTATAACATGTATTAAAGTGGCTGACGAGGTGACTTACTGAATTTCTTAGTGTTAGTTTATGGTTTAAGTTTTTGTAATTTATATGAATTAAATTACAGTTGTGATGGTCAGTGGCTATTTTACTTGTCTAATGGTGGGAAGTTGGTAGCATCATGATATTTGTAGTTTTGAAGCTGGTTTTAGTGAAAGAGGTCAGTTGGCGTTCAGGTTTTCTTTCCCTACACTTACAGCACGTTAAGACTGAAAATGAAAGAATAAATGATGCAACTTTGTTTGAGCGGCTTACACCTAATTCATTTTGACAGATTATAGAAAACATTAGTGTAACTTACTTTGCTGTTTCACAAAATGCTTGGTTTTAATTTTGTGTTATTGTTATTATTATTATTATTTTTTTTTGTAGTAATGAAACTGATATCACCAAGGAAACAAACAACTTCCTGTCTCCTTCTTTTGTACCAGCAGCCAAACTTTCCCAGTTCCACCTTTAAATATTTCAGATTGTATGTAGACTGGTATGTCTATGAGTAGCTACTCCTCAAAGCTGCAGTTGAACCGCTGTAACTTTGTCCCAAGTACCATCTGAGTGCAGAGACAGTGTGTGTGTGTGTGTGTGTGTGTGTGTGTGTGTGTGTGTGTGTGTGTGTCCACAGAGCTGCTGTTTGCTTGTGTATATTTTCCGTCCCTGGCTGACAGCACCTGCAGGACACAATGCCAGTGTTGATCTAGGGCCTCAACTTCTGACCTACTCTGTGTATTTTTACTGGGATGAAGTGAGGGGCTGGCCAACAGAAATATTGTGCAGTATAAACAAGCACAATGGTGCCGCGACACCCGGGAGGAAAGGACAAGGAAGGAACACTTTATTTAAACCAATGGCTCTTTTTTTTCCTCTTCTTTTTTTTGACAGACGTCGGCTTCGTCTTCACCCAGTTTCATTCCAGGCATATTTGGGTTGTCTTTTTTACTTCAAAGGAATGCTGTTTTTCAGACGCCGTGCACGAGTCTGTGTGTGTATGTGTGGCATTCCTAAAACGAGACGAAGCATAAAATACATAAAGCATATTAATTATATTACGCCATGTGTCCAAAATGTGGAGCAAAGGTAAAAACATCAGGTTCGTCCTAGCAACGGCGAGAGGTTCTCACAAAGACTTTCCAAAAATATATCCAAACAATTTGACTCCACTGCTATTGGCCCATGAAACCTTATCCTTCCAATAACTGACTTTAAGTTAACAGGGTGGTAAAGATATGCATATCAAAATAACGACACAACTGAATCCAAGTTTTCACTTTCTTTATGTAATCCATCCATCTATCTATGTAAAAATACTGATATTTCTAAGGTGGACTGTTGTCTCTTAGTCTTCACCATCAATTTTGTATTTGATGATTGATGAAAAGGCCTTTTTAGATAAGCAAATGCTTGACAAACTGATTTAGAAAATGAGTTGCCTTGACCTCTGTAAACACTTCACCAACATCATAAATCTCCAGCAGTGTCAAACAAAACCACTCCTCAACTGAGCTGCTCAGTAAATGTGCCGCTCTGACTTGCTGTTTAATTTTTTTCCTCTCAACCTCAACAAAAGGCCAGCTTTCTTGTGGCCCGTGTTTGTGTAGTGTAAGGTTTCCAGCCTAGGGGATCCTCCATTTATAAAAATGACTAGCCGAGTGATGTAATGTTATTTTTTGAAGGGTGAAAACGGGGTGTTTTACGGAGGGCAGCCGAGTAGTGTTTGACAGGATGAAATGAGCCAGAGGTCTGATTGTGGAAGGTGCATGGAAGCCTACACTACATTGACTTGTCAGTCCATTCAGACACTTGGCATCCGCCTATTTGCATTACAGAGGCTGAACTCAGCTGTGTAAACAGGTATGATTTCAAATGTAATACAATCTAAATTAGTGCTGAAACAATTAGTCCATTCATTGATTTGTCCATTGGCAGAAAATGGATCGGCAACAATTTTGATGAGTGATTAATCATTTAATTTATGAAGCAAAAATGTCAAACATTCTCTGGTGAGGATTTGCTGCTTGCCTCTGTTTTATATCACTGTAAACTGAATATCTTTGGGGTTTGGACTGCTGGACTGAAAAAACAAGACCGGCGACCGAAAATTCATTTCAGTACCGATCAATCCGCCAATTATTTTCACGATGAATCAATTCATCGCTTGGTCAATAAAACAGTAGAACCCATGTAACTTCAACTTCAACTTCAAGTGTCTTGTTTGTCCGACCAACAACACCCAGTAATATTTAATTTATTTTTTATATATATATATATATATGTATAAAAATCTTTTAAAAAAATGTTTTAATGACTTACTGTAAACAATACAGTAAGTATCCATTTTTCAAAACAGTTGCCGATTAATTTTCTGTCTATTGACTAATCAATTCATTGACTGCAGCTCTAGACAAAATGAGAAATTTACTAATAGACCAAGCGATGGATCAGCTGATTGAAAAAATGACCAACAACAAAAGGGCTGCAGCTAACTTTTATTTTCATTACCCATTAGTCTCTCAGTTATTTTCTTGATTAATCGATTCATCGTTTGGTCTATAAAGTGTCAGAATGTAGTGACAAATCACAATCTTTCACAGTCAGAATTTCTTAAATGCCAAGGTGACGCCTTCCGATTGCTTGCTTTGTCAGACCAAAAGACTAAAAACCCCAAAAAACGAACTAAATAGTTAGCTGCAGGCCTAATGTGGTGCTGCAGAACAAATGGAATCTATTTGAGATTTTCAGGTTAGCTAACAGGTGCATCGCTCAAAAATCCATTTTAAGGAGTGTGTATGTGTGTTGAGGTTTTCTGGGCTTGTTGGGACTCACTGTGAGTGTAAACCATCAGGTAGTAAAAGTGCATGTTAGCTTCTCCGTATTCTGAGGCGATGTAGATATCTGCTCTAATGGCGAGCGGGGTGTCACGGTGTCGTTCCTCCCCTCTCGTGCCCGTCTCTCTCTCCCTCAGACAGAGCGATGACTCGGAGACGTGCAGCTTTTGTCTCCCCCGTATCCTTCCTCCTCTATGCTGATACAGCAGCATTCAGGGGGAGAGAAATGCCAAGCTCGCCACCACAGCTGTTTCCCCAATCCCTCTGCTTAATCATCCACTGAGAGAGAGTAAGATCTGAAGTCTAATTCTGCTCCGAGGATGTAGAAGACTGTGGAAAAAATGGGTTTTGATTAACCAGCATAAGGCATGTGCTGACTTTTTACTCTATTTGCTGCAGAATCCTAATCACAGAATCATCTGTGAACGACAGCATTGTAAATGGTGTGTTAATACCATTACAGTATAGAACAATGTGGTTACATTATACATTATGCAAATTGTCAGTCTCCTAATTGATACATGTTAATCATATTAAGGAGCTTAATTATAGGAATCTTACTGTGCTGCGATTTGTTAATTAACACTGACATCACATGTACAAGGAAAGTGATCTATTTTTTTTTTCTCCACCGTGATAGTCTCCTCTCATCCTTGTGGAAAAGAAACGCCAGTACTGTGTTGTTTTTATGTGTTTAGCGGATACATTTCCAGAATTTCCTGAACTGATGAAAGATGTTTTTCCTCTCTGCTGAAGGCCGCTGGAATGCAGTTTGTAGAAAAATTACATTTAGCTCCGAGCAGCGCTGCCAGTGTGGCGATTACAGAATGGAGGCGAGATCCAAGTAGACTTGTAAAAGAGTGCGGGGCCTTAATCTTTTACCTGAGTGTCGACTCGTGTGCTCAACGCGCTGCTTAAATATCACTGTTCTGCCATTTAGCTCTTTCAAGGCGCTCTTTGCAATCTCAGTCCCTGCAGGTTTGGTCTGCCTTTTTTTTATACCGGCCTTCTTAATACGTTACGAATTTAATCAAGTCTGCAAATTTGTTATGCACGTTAAATTGAACATGCAATGGCACATTTGAATGTGGTTGCCATACCAACCCCCCAGGAGTTCATTTTCCATAATGTAGTGTTTGGAATCTCATTTCCTCCACTTTCCCCTGCTGCTACTTGCAGACGCCACCTCCAGGCTTCCACTGTACGTTCACTGTGAAAGAGGCTCGGCTGCCACGGCTTTCAAACACTGGAGGGAGGGAGAAAGAAAAGAGAGAGGGAGAGAGAGAGAGAGGCCTCTCTCCACGTAGTGGAAATGACACAAATTAATATACACTCCTTAAACCAGACCAAGATTAATGGTTCCCTTTCGCTGTAGCTTAGTCCCACTGTCAGTTGCCGGGTGCTCGTTGGACAAAATCAACACTAATCAACATTTATTCCACTTTTGCCCTGGGCTCTCAGGAGTCTGGCAGGACTGCGTGGCCCCCCTCCCTTCCCTCCCAGCAATCCACCCCTCCCTTCGTCCGTCTCGCTACGCTTTTCACCTCTCATCCAGCTCCTCCATACATCACCCTCCTCACACCGCTCGGCTCCTCAGAGGAGAGTGCGCCCCCTCCTATCAGGCCACATTAGAGTCATGATAGATTTTCTCTTTTCATTTGCATCTGATATTTAACACAGCAAAGCAGTTGCTCTGTCACTTTACAGTACGAGTGTGTGTGTGTGTGTGTCTGTGTGTGTTGGGGGGGGGGGGTATGTTTGAGTGTGTGCACACAGGCTTTTGTTCGTGTGTGTTTTTGAAGCAGTCATTTCAGTCAGTAATCTTATCTGCACTCAGTCGCCACTGCATTATGAGAAACAGGATATGCATTCACTGTTCAGTTCTGAGTGTGTGTGTCAGGTAGTGTATTTATGCAACACTTCATTTTCTGGAAAGTAGCATTTTAAAATACCCACTACTGGGAAACTGAAGGTCCTGCTGTGAGACAAAGTTATCATGAGTGTTTTCTAAAGAACTATATGTTTTATGTATGCAATTTCTTTTGATTTCTGTGACTGGCATCCACAGATCAGCTGACTCTTCCCTCACCAGCTTCCCTCCTCATACAGCAAATCAAGCAGCCAGCTAAGGTTCATAATTGGCCGAGCTAATTGCAGGCCACAGTTCCACTACTGCTACTCATCTCATTCCACCGGCTGCAATAAAAAAAACCCTCAGAGGGACGATTATTAAGAAATATGCCTAGAATTAAACAGTATCTATGTTTTAACTGTAAATGTACACTATTCTTTACAGTTCAGAAAAGAACGACTGCATTGCTGAGTCACGCCAACTACACTTTTGTTAAGAAAATATCAGTGTTTTCATTCCTATTATTACTGACTTTGATGTGTGTTAGTTATTATGCACTCTAGTTGGTGGTTTCCCACAGCAGAAACAGAAATTTGTCATATCTCATAATTCACAATTTTGTGCAGATATACAAAGAATTAATTCAGTCAAATAGAGAAGCTAACTATGATGCAAGTGGAACTAATATGTCGAAATAAAAATGCACATTTTCTGGTGTTCCACCATCGTAACATTAAGCACAGTGGCTTATTATTTCCCTACCTTACATAGTGAATTCCTCAAATGAGTGACATTTCTCAAATACATGTATGTTTTCTGCTGAAAAATAGTCATTTTCCTTTATTTCGGGAGCACTTAAGCTGATATCCTGTGATTGCAACATGGTATGTGTATTTCAGGTTCATCTTTCACCATAATCCATCACAACAAACTGAACACATTTTATTATTAGAAATAATTTCCGAACTCATTTCCAACACTGATATTAATTCACTTGATATGCTATTGATCTGATAGTGCGGCCACTTTTATTTGAAATTATAGCTACTCTTCACATGTGGGCAAATAAATTAAATATTTTCTGTACAATCTGTAATAATTTGTTCAAAATCAAAATTCACAGTGTATAAATGTAACAGGCCATGCCTTCAACTCCAGTATTTTGTAAAATTAATTTGAATGAATAATGTGTTTGAATTTCTTCAAAATCTCTGATATCTGATGTTCATCCCTTTTCTGATAGTAAGAAACTGAGTATCATGAACTCTACAATTTAGTTTTACATACTTTCAGATTTTATTGTCTTACCCACTTATTCCTAATAAGGGAGCTAGATGTGCTGGATCTATTCCCAGTATGCTTTGGGCAGAAGCCAGGGAAACACCCTGAACTGGTGAACAGTCCATCACAGCAGTTCAGATTTTATCCTGGGTCAGTAATCTGAAGTGGAATCCCTCCTGCAACAGTCTCAGATTTAGAGATTGCGTGTTGCTTTACTCCCCTCTGAAGATGAAATTGTGCAAACAGCTGATGCCTCTTTTCCTACTTTGCCAAGATTTTCAGTGCAGTGTTGTCCATCTTGCCACATTGCACGGCCAGCGGCACTGTCATGGCACCAACTGGCCTCATTGAAGTGACACCGAGTGCTTTGTCAGCTTTGCGTCTCAGGTGCCAACCTGCGCTTCCCAAAATAAACTGTCATGCAATGTGGCAGGACAGAAAAAAGTAGGAGCATGTTGGGGCCCCGCACCCCCCCCTGAAAGGAAACAAATGTTCCATGGCAGAAATGTATTGTAGTTTTGGATGCCTTCCCAACGCCGACACCGGCGACGTGGCGGGGAACTTAAAGCGTGGAGTGTGATCGTCTGCAGCATCAGCAGGGGTCGCAGCAGGTGGGTTCACAGACGCAAAAACTTGGGAGTTTCTCTGCACTGACATAGCCTTTTATTTATTTTTTAAGTGATTTTATTTCACTGTGGACCTGTTAGACTTTGACAGCTCTTTGTTATTTGCAGACATCCTCTTCCAGAAATAGCTTATGCTTACTGTAGTTAGCTCCTCTTCCTGTTTTATAAATGGTCTGTCATTTTCTCTCTGCGGTGCAACATTACACCAGGAGAGCAAACAGAGGATGTGCACTTGGTGGAAGTTTTCAGGCTAATGTCAGGAAGTTGGAAAGGGTGAGCATGTGGAAAGTCACATGCAGAGATTCCTTACCAACCTCCGAACTGTAACCACTGGCCGTATCTGCCCTGTGGGGTTTGGCACTGAGCGTGGGATTCCTGTTAGATCTCAGTGTGGCCCGTGTGCTCTATAGCTGCCATGACATTTTTATGACTAGTGGACTGAAGTAAAGGTAGGAGTCACAAAGGCTTGAAATGGAAGTTCAGTCCTCACCTCCATAATGAGGAACCAGTAGCTAATCATGCAGACAAAGGGAAGGATTCTTTAGCCTGACAGCGAGAGAGGTATAATGATGTTTCACTAAACATGGACTGCAGAGCTGGATAGGTTGGGATTTGAACAGTGTTCAGCCAGGATTGGTTGAGCCAGGAGGGGGTGAAATGGGGCCATTACTACTTTTCTAGGGGGTCTCTGCCCCATCCAAGCGGGAAAATAAACAATACTGTTAAAACTGTGCAACCACTGAGTGCTACAAAATAATGTTAAAATGATATAAGAGCTGACATTAGACATAATGAATTAGAAATGGCCATAGCTTTTTTTTCTGATAACACTAAACAAATTATTAACCAATGCAATGAACACTTACTAGGCAACAGCCAACATTTAATTTTGTTGATTGGAAAATGCCGCATTCACTGCATATATGGTTTAAATCATAACTACGAGCAGCCGAGTGGGAAAAACCTATTCATGCCAGCCTCCAACTCGGAGATATTGGGAATTTCTGACACCAACAGTATCTCCAACTTGATGAAATAGCAATGTGTCTACAAACTTTTAGCAAAATGGCAGCTAATGCACCACCACTGGCAGTTACATCCAAATAAAAAACAATATTAACACCAACACAATCTATCACAATATTTTAAACAGAGCTATACACTGTTTATTTGTGTCCGGGTTTCACTTGGTAATTTACTGCGACAAATACGGAACTCAACAAAAGAAGCTAATTTAGGTTGTTGACACGTGTGACTACAAAGTTAGCACTAAGGGTGGAATAATGTCGGAACACTCTCAAGTCGGAATGAGGGGTGTTTTTCCTGTTAGCTTATATTATCTAAAAATGAGAAGCCTGCTAACAGAATTGATCCTGCCCTTGATTGTATGGGGCACATTGGGCGCAGGGACATTGTAATGATGGGATGTTTTAAAGGGGTCATTGTCGCAATGGCTCACCCCGGATCCAACCCTTAAATACCAGTAGTGCTGGAACTATTATGCAATTCATTGATTTATTGATGGACAGAAAATGTATTCAATTTATTCACTGAAAAACAGTTAATAGATTAGTCATTAATCAGGCAAAAATATCAAACACTCCCTGGTTCCAGCTTCTCAAATGTGTTTTATATCATTGTAAATTGAACATGTTTGGGTTTTTAACTGTTGGTCGGACAAGATACGCAATTTAAAAGCATCACCTTGGACTCTAGGAAATTGTCTGACATTTTCTGACTAAACGGTTAATGAATGAATCAAAATAAGAATTGGGAGGTTAATTGATAATCAAAATAATCATTAGTCGCGGTTCTAAAAGCCAGCTGGCCACCCTGTCATTACTATTCCTGCTGATAAATTCACATTGCCCCTGGCTCTGCTGTAAAGAGATTGTGTTGATAAGTTAATATCCCGACAACAGAGATGAGATAAAGAGGTTTTAGGAGTTTGGAGGATAGCGTAACCTTGATAAAACACTCATCTCAGTGACATTGATTTTCACCATCCATCTTCATCTGATATGAAGTATATGCAAATGGTGGCATCGGCTGAGAGTGGAGTACAGTGCTGTTAAATGGGCCATTTCAAATGTTCTTTGTACTGTGCTGACTTCCAAAAAATTCACTGTCAGCCATCTCGGCGCATGCTGAAGTCTTTTTGGAGACACTTTTCCACCTTTATCCTATATCTTCTTCCATTTCTCTCCACCCCCTCTTCCCCCTTTTTTCTTCCCTTCCCCATCTTTTCCCTTCCCCTCTCCTTGCATGCCATACAAATTAGGTATATATACTGACAGTGTCAGAATGGCTACTCATGAAATATTAACAGCTTGTAGAGAATTTTACATTGCTACATTTCTCTTCATTTTTAACTATGTCAGCACAGGCTGTGGAACATTTATTTGTGTTGAGTTCAGGAAGGCTATTACCCTACTAGCTTTTTTCATGTTTCAGATGATATCCATCAAACCTCTTTCCACATGCAGGTAGTCTATCTCACCTCAAATATCCTCCCTTTGCAAATGGAAGAGACAGTATTAAAGTGTGTTTATTTGTACCTACCACATTCTGGGCACATGATCTCTGGATACAAGATCCTGGATGTAACGAGGTGTTTATTGCCTTATGAAGCTGGTAATTATCCCTTTATGAGTAAGATAAGACCAAATACTTTGCATTAAACAACATATGGATAGTTGTTAAAATGCCTGCATGGAAGGTAAAACCTGAATTGACTGTGATAAACCATGAGTCCAATTAGAAGTTGCCTGAGATCGGTATTCCAGAACATAAATGAGAATCTGTGTGTCTGAGAGGCATCTTTGTTTGTCTTTAAGATGGTTTATTTTGCTTTTTTTTTTTATCTCGCCAATTCACCGCTGATCTCCAAGACACATTCAGTCTCAGTAGGCGGGGATGGCCTCTCCCTTTCTGCCTTTTTGTTGGCTGGCCCCTATAAAGATGGAGCTGTCAATCATCTGCAGGCTTCCTGAGTCCTGAGAGGCAGCATCGTTTCTCAGTGAAGGACTGGAACAATGACTTTTGTTGTCACACATGTGCATTTCTGTTGAGCATTCTGTGGACAGTGCGTTACCCTTTAATTAAATTCATCCTTTCGTTCTCAGTGAAGCTAAAGGGAGGCACACAGATGGTTGTCCAAGTAATTGAACTGACTGAATATAGTGATGCAGAGGGAGGTCATTTAGATCCTGTGATTTGGGTTAAATGCTTTTTAAAGAATCATTTCAGTTTATTACAGCTTAGGTCTTATTTTTATGGTTTATTTTCATGGTTTTGCCCTTCATTTCTGTCTGTTGTGGTAATATTATACTTACTAAAATAACTGCTGGGAACTGGGAACACGGCTGCATCACTACCACAAAGTCTGACAGGGAAAAAAACGCAACCACTCAGACAATCGTACAGGTTACAGTTTAGACAAATTATTTAAACCACTTTATTTTGAGGTAAAACTGAAAGTGTGCACACCCAAAATGTCAGTAATAATCCCTCATTACACAGGAAAACTGTGTGCACACAACTACGATAAGCTCAGTCGGTCAAAGTTTATCCAGGAAGTTAGTCAGTCCACTTTGATGGATGTGTACTTAACAACGGACAATTTGGTAAATTAATTTAAACCTGACTGACCTCAGACATATTTTTAGTGATTTTGACAATGTTATTACTCATATTATAGGATTGGAATATTGGCCAAAACTATGAAAATAAAACGCAAGATGTGATAAAACAAAATTATCCTTTAAGGCTTAAAAACCTACACAGCACACAACAAAACAATTTCCACTTGCAATTGTGGTCTTGAAGCAGATAGGAGTGGGTGATTTGGATATAATCCTGCAATATCAATATATACTGTATTGTAATGTAGCAAATGTTCAAGAAAATCAACTGAGAAACATGACTAGACAGAAATGTCTCTGTTTAGCTAATTCAGCAGATGACCTGACAAATGCCGCTACTTCTTTACACTGATGCAAAAACCATATAAAAGTTCAATATTGTCATAAAGCAGTCCTGCTAATTGATTGGCTGCATTACCCACAATGGTCTAACACACTGGTTTTCCAACCTGAGGGTCTGGTAATTTCTTCTAGGTTCTATATAAATCTGAGGGAATACTATTAAAATGAAGGAATCTGAGAAGGGAACATCAATCTTTGACAGCCTTTGACAAGGGGTCACAAGTAAGCATGTCTAGGCTGTAAAGGGCCACTAGCCAAAAAATGATCTATTCTACAATGGTATAAAGGGTAAACTCTCTGACTGTTGACAAAATTATATTATCTCACGGTATATCTTTTCATATCATTCAACCCTATACTGAGACAGGTCTGTAAAACAAGGCCAGTCAGCTCACTTACACTTATGAAGATGCAGGTGTAAAATATTCCCTCTGTGATTGCGTTGTTGCTGTAAAAAATAATTGGAGGAACATCAGTTGATGAGGTGTATCCTCCTCTCTTATCATACGTAGCTGGGGCTTGCTCTCCTCCTGACTAATGATGATGTGTGGCACAGGTAGCTGTCAGCAAGGCATGATTAATTAAAAGGAAAACTAGGCCAATTTGTCATATTGTTCTAACTGTGGTCAGAGAGCAAGGCGAGTTGCACTGCCGATGCCTCCACACCCTCCACGGTACCTAAACATTCATAACGTGTTGGGTTCTGCAGCTATTTGTGAGGAGTCTCATCAACTCCGGGGTTTTTTATCAGCGTCTCTCTGCTCAGACTGTCTCAACACAGACCTGATAACAATTAGGAGGCGTCTGCTTTGGAAAGGGACTCAGAAATATGAGTGCGCCAAGCGAGGTTGACATAAAGAACAGATCCAGCACAGAGGAGAGCACTCTTGTGTCTGCCGAGTTTGAAGTCTTACACATGCATGGAGTCTGTTGCCACTAACATACAGTTAGAGCTGCATTTGATTTTCTGTGTTTGTGTTTTGGAGGACCAACCATGCAATAGTGATTAGCATTGTTGAGAAACCAGTGGCTCAGCCAGCCTGAGGCTTCTCAGCTGCCAGCTGTGGGTCTCACTGCAGGTCCAGTGAAGAGAGCCGAAGTCTTGTTTGTGTTGGACTGCAGTGTTGCTCCCAGCGTGCAGCCTGGCCCTTGTCAGCGGCCCTGTCATATCTGTCTCGGGCCTGTCCCGACAGCCAACCCGGACTCCCACGTCACAAAGGCGGGCTCGTCCTAGGAGAGACAGGTGTCAGCAACCCGCCACCTCCCCCTCCTCACACTCGTCCAGGCAGATGCCTGCTGCGACGGAGCCACATATTTTGAAGTTGAGCAACTTGGAAAGAAGGGTCATCTGTGCCACCCATTCGCAGTCTCCATATCGCAAGAGACTGGAGCTCCATCAACGTGTGAGAGCGCTCATGTCAGATATGGAGCTTCCACCAGAGGAGACTGTCCCAGTCCAAGAGCATTACAGACTGGGGCTGCGTCGTGACTGACTGACACACTGACTGACAGCTTTATTGTGTCCTTTGAGGAACGGGGATGAAAGGCTCTCATGAAGAGGCCTTACAAACACAGACCATGCTCAGCCGTGCTCGGGAAGAATTACTTGTTCCTTTGTATGCATTGTTGCTTCTTTGTATAGAGTCTACGTCTTTTAGCTGACAACACTCTTTTTCTAATTGTACAAAAGCAGCCATGGAGAAATCTGACATGTTATATTCTGACTACAAAGCTGCAGCCCCAAGGACTCAGGAATCAGGAATTTGATGAGGAATTCTTATTAGCTTGTTAGCTTCTTTTCCCGAGTACTTCCTCTGAAAATTGTTCAGCTCTTTGTTGCTTTTTTTCCATATGGGTGGGGATACTAGTGCTAAGCCAAGCTACTGTTTGAAAAACCATATGTAAAACACATCCACTGACCAAATAGCACCCAAGATATCCATATATTGTTGTGTAGACCTTTTTTATAGTTGAATTGCCAACAAAGCACCGCTACTCTCTGTTATACGTTGCATTTCCTGTAGCTGCTTCACAATAATCGTCAAAGATTATTTTTGGGGCATTTTGCCTTATTCAATAGTGACAGCTGAAGAGAGAGAGAGGGGATGACATGCAGCAAAGGGCCCGGGCTGGAATCGAACCCCGGCTGCTGCGGTAAGGCCTTAATGGTACGGGCTCTGCCAGGTGACTAGGTTTAAAATGAGCCTTTATAACCTTTGCTGAACAGCAATCAACAAGATCAACTCTAAAACAAAGTGTACCATTAACACAAGTAGAGAAGAGTCATTAAGTTAGAGGCCTGATGTGGAAATGCCAGTTACAAAGCAATATCTGTGTAAAGTTTGCTAACATTAGCCAACATTTGCAATCCTAAGCTTAAGGTAGGCTGTAGCAGGGAAACCCCTCAGTGTATTAAGTTAAGCACTGGTCTGTTTTATTGCCGACAATTTCCATTAGTCAGAGGAAGATGTGTTCAAAAGTTACGCAGTCTTGCTTTAAATGTGAAGCAGCAGCAGCAGAAGTTTTTCAGTTAGCATCAGTGGTAATGTAACACAGCAAATACAGCTGCGACATGGCAGCATCAGTAAGGCTGTAGTGGAGCAAAACTCCCAAACACAGAGATCCGGTTACAAGTTTCAGAAGTAAGGGCTCAGAGATGCACCTAGCTACGTTTAGCGAAGCACTTAAAAATTATGCTTTGTCTCTGGTAGCTACTGTAGCACAGCCACTCGTGTGTTTAGCCAATGTAACACCTACACTGTAGCTGTGGAGAACGGCCGTTTGGTTTTGGGATATGTGGCATTGAACACCACTTGTTAAATTGGCTTTGGATTTTTCAAGTAAAGTCACTTATTTAATTCTTTTTTTCTTCACTTCAGAGACAAAGAGAGCGAACGGCACAGAGACAGACGCTAAAGTTCCATCATTTTAGGAGCAAATTTGTCCATATTTCGCTGCTGTTCTACCTGCCAGTGCATGACATTTTTATTCAAAGAAATTACACGAAATAGTGAAAGCCAAATGACTAAGTACCCGCGTCTTCATACTGTGTGGCTAGCTTCCCTATTTTCTCTCTCTGTGTTATTTTTGTAGTCATCTAAATTGATCCACAGTGAAGCCAGACAAAGATTGCTGTATAGTTAATGTCTTTCAGCAGCCACATTAAGAGTGCAGTTTGTATGGGGGTGGATGGAGGGT
>LKNJ01002933.1:0-36500 GCA_002120245.1 Maccullochella peelii | reverse complement strand
GTGGTGGGGGGGGTGTTGCTGTGACATTAATAATTTAATTGCAGCCGTGTATCTGAATGCTGCAGGAGTGCCAAGTGATGGATATTTTTAATGATATGAAGAGTGAAGCACAGAAAGATCAATGCCAGCACACACAGCCACACACAAGCGCACACCACACAAGCACACACACACACACAGTGTCTGTCAATGTGAATCTAAGGGCCTAGTGAGGATGATTGTGCTCCCAAACTAATATTGTTTTGGTCCGTAACCCGTCTGGTCTGATCTCGCGGCTGAAGGTCTCCGGCCCAAATGACTCTGTCCCCTTTTGCTGGTGCTGTCAGAACTGACAGTCCTCATGTTTATTTCATTTTGCGTCTGGGCTGTCTCGTTTCCCTATCCTCCAATGTCATTAACGCTCCGAGCCAGGACCCTGCAGTGGCGCGCCTAATGAATTCCTCTGCGGCTCCTCGCTCCCCACCTAGTTACCCCAGCTCAAGGTGTCAAATTAAAACAGCCTGGGAAAAGAGAGAGGAAGCCGCTCTTGTTTGTATGTGTGTACTTTTGTTTCATTGCATGTATGTCCCTCTGTTGCATTATTAAATTTCTTTAGGGCAGCAATTTGTTTAAAGTAGTTAGAATGTTGCTTATGCCCCTGATCGACGAGAACAAATGAGCAAAATGAACTTTTAATCTTTCAATTAGAAAATGAGTCAACATCAATAGACAAAGAGTTTGATCCTCTAATACAAGAGCTGTTTCTGATGTCGACGTGCTGCTTTAGCCTTCCTTTTGGTGGATGATTGGTGCGATTATCATGCGTTCCTAGATGAAGAATTGTTGCTTTTTAACATTTGGGATCTCCGCGATAATTCGGGGAATGGAATCAGCAGCCGTGCAGGATGCCTGGGTGACTGCTAATTGTGCTTATTTAGTTGTCATTGTGATAAGCGTAACGAGGCCCGACGTGTTATTGAGCTGTGAGGCTGCAGTGGGAAGGCGGATTTCTTACATTCACCCCACATTGCTGTAGCCTTTATGATGAGCATTTATGTTTCTGGGAAGTGTGAGCGACATTTTTATTGATCCGAATCTGATCGGTTTTTAATTCAAACAGCAAGCATGCTTTTGTTAAAATAAGAATCGTAAGGTTGCACCAGTGTTTTTGTCCTACTTTATGATTATACAGGGTGCATGTTGGGGTTAAGCAAGGCCAGTGCTATCTTATACAGAATATGTCCATTTCCCAGTGGAGACCCTTCAGGAGTGACCACGGTGCTGCTGCTGCTGAGTGTCAGAGGAGCAGGCCTCCCTGTGTGGCTCTCTCTCTCCTTCTCTGACAGCACCGGGAGATGGAAAATGGTGTCAATCAATTCATCAGAGCAACACGGGTGGCTGTGCAGAGAGGAGAGCTGGGGGCGTGGTAATGGCAGCATGCAGGAGGAGCGCGGCACATGATTATGGCTCCTTGCTGCAACTATTTCCCCTTACCGCTGTAGCTGATGCTGCAGTGCCTTAATGGACTGACTGACTGTACACCCGTCGATCCACGGCTACAAAAGATTCCTGCTGAGCGTCCTTTGTGGACCACAATGGCAGTGTGTTGTTTAATGGGAGCATCTGAAGGGCCTCCATGCCAGCATCTTTGTATGTTCCACAGTCTCTGTCGTGTTTTAGACCACCTTGGCACTCAAAGTCCATGGCTTGTTAGACTAAAAGAATGTGCCGCGTTAATTAAAGATGTGTAAATATGCTTGAATGGGCCGCATCTTCACATTAGGAGAGATTTGCGGAATCGGTGCTGCAATATATTTTAATTAAGGATTAATTAAAAAATAATGGGGGTTTTATTTTGCCTGGCAGACTGGGTTTGGACATGATTCTGGCGTCTGCTATGAGCTCATCAGTGGAATATTGAGCACCTCGCCTGCTTCTCAGGAGCACAGGGAGACTCTCAAGGTCTCTTGAAAACAAAAGCTCTGCCCTCTCCTCTTTGAAAAGAAAAAAAAAAGAAAGAAAACAGACATTTACTGCGTGAGGGAGTGGCCAACGCGTTGGCTTAATTAAATTTTTTCCACCCCCCCCTCATCCTCACCCTCACCCATCCTCTTCTCTCTTTTTCGGCTGGCAGAGCAGCAGAGTGGCTCTGAGACACGGAACACTAGTTGTGCTGGCAATTATGTTAATGGGATGCTATTAGGCCATGATTCCGTATGAGCGATCGGGGAGAAGAAGAGCCCCGGCGGCAGAAAATGATAACGGAGCGTGCGCCTCGTTGATACCGCTCCAGCACGATCATTTGCATAATGAACCCTCCCCACTAACGAGGGGTGTGGCCTCGACACTGAGCTACTTAGAAAGCTCAGGAGTCGCAGCATGAGGCAAGCCGACAGTGAAAGCACAATGTGACAAAAAGATTCATGGACTTCGCTAGTCGTTGCGAAAGCCATTTTGGCACGAATGTAACTGTGGCATGCAAATTCCTCCATTGCTTCTTTTTGAGTTTACAGGCTCTGCTCACTATTTCAGAGAGGACATGACAATGCAATTTCTTTGTAGTGCGCTCTTATCTTGAAAAATGAATGAGGAAATCTCCATATTGCTGGCTCTGTGGTCTAATTTAGTCATGTATCTTGCCAGTTTATTCATTTTTTAACTTTCAACCTTTCTGTTCAGAGTCAACATTTTGCATTCCATGTACAGCACACACACACACACATACATGCACACACAGACACAGTGTAGAGTTCTTGCTGTATGAGTCACTAAGCCTTAAAAAGGGAACTACCTTGGGGCACCAAAGCCCTGTGGATTCCCTCAGCAGCTAAAATAAAACAAGCTGAGCAGGGATTGCTCCGCTTCATTCCCACTGCTACATTTGCTAAACATACCGCATCTATGGTAGCCATCTTTGCCTTATTCATACAGCTGAGATTATGCTCTGATGCTATTGATCCCAATCCTAACAATTTATTATTAATTTGGCTGCACGGTGCAGCATCTTTATTTATGCATAGCTCCTCTCTCTTGATGTCTTGATGTATTATTTGTGTGTCCACGCAGCGTGAGTATTTTCCCGCAGCACGGCCTGTCGTCTTTAGACACAGCCTCAGGATTTGATCAGAATGATCTCGCGGCCCAGGGGAAGACATTAAACACCCAGAATGCCCCTCAGGCTGCTCTCCCCTCCTCTCTTCCTCAACCTTTCATTCTCCCTTAATGAGAACTCCTCCTAATTATTTCAGTGGCTGGAGCGTGGGGACACAGCCGGAGTTAGATCCCCTGCGCTCGGACGTGACTGCTATGCTGATGAAGGCAGGGGATCAATAATTTAGGCTCTAGCCTTAATGGCGGGGTGAGGAGAAAGCGATACATCTGAGTCAGAGATTACATTTTAAAGGCACAGCCCGAGCTCCAGCCAGGCTGCCGGAGTTAACTAGAAGCCCCTGAATGTGTTTGCTGTAAACAGCTGACACATTTATGCTTACTGGAATCCTTATTGCTCTTCCTCTAAAGCTAAGTCTGTGTCTAAGTGCTTGTTTACCTAGCTTTGTATATCCCGCATTCAATTATTGCAGTCTGCAGAGTCACTCTGAAAATGTTTTGCCTGCCAAATGATTTGCATTTGAAGTACATGGGGATATAATTGATTTAGAGGCATGAATATTGATAGTATCTTATCAGCTTGGTACCCATCCCTCAAACCACTCTGTGGAGAATAATGGTCCTCTGAGCATTTTTCTGGTCATCTTGCTTTAGCAGATGCACACATAATCTTTAAGTGTACAGAGTCTCGGCTCCATGAAGCCCTTCCATCTCCCTCTGGGGAGGCATCCATGCATCTTTTAAGGACTATTCACATCAAGAAGGCCTGAGCAGAGTACCCTGCAGTCTCTCCCTCAATTATTAAAGCTGGGATTCTGATGCTCTGTTTTAACTTAGCCTTGGAAGAGAAGAGGAGAGGAGAGAAGGGAGCCACATGCAGAGGACAGTAGCCTAGCCAAGCCTCACATCCCTCCCCTGAAGGAAGAGAAAGATGGTGACAATTTTCTATGGCAATTTATTAGAAGATTCTTTTTTTTTTTTTATGGAAACTTGGAGGAGGTTTTGAAACATTCATATGGATTTCATATTGCAGACATTCCCTCTTCAAACAGAATGATTCACTGTGGGTTGCGTTACAATTTTCCAACGCTGCATACACTGTCACTGTATGATAGAAAAAAGGGCTGCATCCAATTATAAGGGGACACATTTGCTCACAATGTTTCCTTTGATTGATGTGTGAGGGCTGTGGTCGGAGCTCTAACGAAGTCCAAATGGCTCAGATTGAAACGTTACTTATTGACTCAGCCTGACAAACATCAACAACAGACATCAGTGTCCTCTGCGCTGGTTGCCATAGAAGTGGGAGAAATGAGTGATCAATCAACTAAACACGAGACAGGATCTCACATTATTCTCATCATCACTTGTAATGTAAGAAGAGTTAGTTATTGCGTACAGACTCAGGGTACAGAATCCCACTTGGCCTTGATTTGATGTCGTTGTTTATTTTTTCATTCAAGTGCCAAGGAAGTCATGCAAACTCCACAAATTGTTTGGCTGATGGCAACGGCGCTCCATATAAACTCCATCCATTGTCTCTGTGAATTGCAGCTGCCTTTAACTCTGATTAAATATTGATATCCATGTAAACACTCGGGCCATATTGAGTACTTTATTCAGCGTCACAGTCTCCCTCTGCAGTGTGGAATGAGCTGCTGCTCGCTTGAAAAATAGGCCCATTGTTTCTGGGCTCACTGTTGATTTACGGTGACAAAATAAAGTGTTCTGACATCGAGCTGAAATTAAGGCCCAACCGATTTCCAACTAAGGTGTCAGTGAATTTGAATAAATCCTTCTGAGAGTGCGAGCTAGTATGTCCTTGGTTTCCGACACACGTGAAGCTGCTGTGAACAGCGACGGCTGTCGCAGTAATTTAATATTGTCTTCCACAGGCATAAATATTCTCTGGTTGAGAAAAGGCAGAGGATTAGTACGACCTAATTGATAATTGACAAGATTTATTCAGCATCCGCAATCAATCAACACAACACTCTCTAAAGTGGTTTGTTACATGAAAGCCAGTCGTGTCTTTGATTATTTGATTGTCTTTGTGGGCCAAAGTGTGCCCCACGTGCTTATGAATAGAGATCTCAATTCAGGATAATGTATATTCCACAACCCTAATTCCATCAGTACGACATAATCATGCCATACTCACAATTCAGTTGCCCTGACTTTCTCTACTTTTAGTTAGCATTCACTAATTCATTCCCGAGACGAGGAAAAATGCTGTTTTTTCAATCAGTGTTAAGATATTGTCAATGAAACTCAACACGTCCTGCTCAGATGTTTCACATTAAAAGCCTTTCACTGACTGAAAGAGCATAATCCAACCCTTTCCTGATATGCTTTTAAAACAGGTAGTGCAAGACATGTTGATTGTCATTAATAGTAGTTAGTGATGAAAAAATGGCAAAGTAGAAGCAAATGGAAATAATTACTGAATAATAACAGTATTTCTGTTGAAAAGAGAAATTCCCGTCACTTCTGCATTGCTGTTTTTTCGATTACGGTTAAGCTAATGTCAGTGAAACTCAAAACTGCACATCAAAAGACTTTGAGCAGCTCAAGGACCACAATCCTTCTCTCTTACTTCTACAGGAAGTGTTGAGTTTCATTGGCAGTAATTTAACAGTGATCGAAAAACTGCAAAGTGCAAGCAATTAGAAATAATTAGTGAATGAAGAGTACTGATGAAATTAGCGCTGTGGAAAGGTGTAGTGTGAGCCATTACAGGGGGGTAATTCCTTCCCCTCCAAACCCCAATGTTTTTTACCCAGCCTGTATTAGCAACTGGGCTATGTTTGTTCATACTATAATTTTTTTTACTTTTTGAATCCCCACATTTGTTTGAGAATTTACTGTACTCGACCATCAGGAAAATTGCGAGGAAATCTGGAGACATGATCATCCAGGATTGCATCGGCAGATTAGCTGGGGGCACAGTCGAGCTCACTACCACCTGCATCTTTCATCCTACACTGCAATAGTTGCCACATACTGAGATAATTCTACTGTGAGGGGAGACATTTTCTTTTCTTCTCTCTTTCTGTTTTTCTCTCTTTGTCTTTTCTCTGAATAATAGATCTCCTGCCAGTAGAGTTTCTTTTTTTCCCTCAGTGTTTGCTTGATATCTCAGGGTCAACTCGATGGCTATGTGAAATAGAAACATTATAGACTCTTATTGTGAAACTGTACAAGTGTGTATGTGCATACAGTATACCTTGAGCCGTGTCTGAAATGCCATGCTCTTGGGAGAGGGAAGCTATCCACATCTAAGAAATGAATGAGGTAATGTGCTGGGAGGTAATGGGTTTATGCAACATACTGGAACAGAGAAGCTCATTAGGAGACTGGAGCCTTAACCCCAGTGCTGCTTGCCTTTACTCCCTTTGTCAAAGCAGACTGGTGGAAGCCAGGGAATTTAGTGCTGGAGGGGGGGAATCCATTTTGGGAGGTGGAATTCAATACTGGGAGTCTTTGCACAGAGGCACAGGTGAGTTACTTATGTATGAAATGGCCTGTCTCCAAGCAGCAAACCAGCCATGTCGCTTCCACTGGCATGGAAGCACAATCAATAGGAAAGCACTCAGTATTAATACAATATAAGTGACCTATATTTCATGTTAAATGTGTAGAAAAGTCAAAAGCAGTAGCGATTCAAAACTAAATCCTTAAAACAAGTGCTTATAAGGGCTTGGCATTGAACCTTAATGCTTTTTTGGTAGCAGCCAAAATACGTCCATAGCACAGCAGCAACAGCTGGCCTCCAATGTCTGGCTAAATTCATCCTTGTCTTTACTTATTATTTGATTAAATGGTTCCTGATGATTTAAAACAGTTTTCATATTCATTCTATTTTATTTTGGGCAAAG
The DNA here is from genome assembly GCA_002120245.1 of Maccullochella peelii. NCBI lineage: Eukaryota > Metazoa > Chordata > Actinopteri > Centrarchiformes > Percichthyidae > Maccullochella > Maccullochella peelii. The sequence continues at coordinate 29,535 of LKNJ01002933.1, read as the reverse complement.
TTCTTGTACAAATGCTTGTATTAAGAAGTTTAACATTTGCGAAGCATGGTGTTGGTTCAGGCAGAGCACTGAAGTCATGCTTGTACAGCTGTTTCATTCATGCTTCACAATCACTGGCTCATTCACAGCTGTGTGGCTCTCAGCTGATTAGTAATGTCCAGTCATATTCATGCAGGTCTACAGCACAGCCATTGTTATTATTTTTTAGGTTTACAACAGTTATTATTTTCATTTCATTTGGTTTATAAAATGCCACAAAATAGTGAAACATGTCCAAGGTGATGCCTTCAAATTGCTTGTTTTGTCTGACCAAAGATATTCAATTTATAACCACATCAGACAAAAGAAGCATCCAATCCTCACAATTAAGGAGCTAGAATTAGGGAATGTTTGGCATCTTTGCTTGAAAAACAACTGAAACGATCAACCGATTACCATAAAAAAAGCTAGCGATTATTTTACTGTCAATCCACTAATCAGTAATTGACTTATTGTTTCAGCTCTAATATTTTTGCCGTTGTTGATTTCACTAAGATTTCATGTTTATTTATATTATATTTAAAGAGGGAATCAGGTATCCTAGTAGAATTCTTTGATAAGATAAAAATGTATTGCTTTGGTAATGTTACCGAAACTCAGGTATCAGCACTAGTATTGTAAAATTTACTGGGTCCTTGGGATTTACTGTAACTGTAAACTTCACATCCTATTTTGTAAGGGAGCGAATTCACCCACAACATAAATATTTCCTCAGTTTTGATGAGGATTTTGTTGTACAGCGAGTGTAGTGTTCTGTTGGTAGCTGCACACAACATGAACAGAATATCCAAGGATGGGCTTGGTGCCATCTACAGAGTTATCACACATCACTGGACAGCACGTCAGCTGACTGAAGTGCGCTGCAGTGTGTGCACACTTCACTCAGTGATGGTGTCAGCATTATAACTCAGTGGATAACATGCTTCGATCATGTTTGGTTTGTGTGATTGAGACATAGTTGGGGGTTTGTCTCTCTCTGCAGTGGTAGGATTTGTTTGGCAGACAGGCAGGCAGGCATCACCAGGTTTCTGGCCCGCGCGGAGGCTGAGTTTCCGGTCTATTTCCAGCGCTGCGTGTTCATTCTAGGTGACTGGGGGGACTGTGTGTCATTAAAGGCCCGTCCTCTGCCTCTACCCAAGTGTGAAATGCTGCGCCTTGGAGATGCTGGTCTGCTTTTGTTTGTTCGACCAGTTTGTCGCAACTTGGAAATCCTGGGCAGAAGGTTAGTGCTGCCTTTAGAGGTCAAGAACACGCTGCACTGTTTGAATTCATCATGTCTTTTTGGGTGTTTTTTTTACTTTTCTTACACAAGCAACAACCTGAGACTATATCCTGATTTTATATGATCATTGTTTTTTTGCTTATTTTTACGTAAGTTCTCTCGTTAGACACATCCCAAGCTAAATATATATTCATTTGATTAATTCAGACTGCACAGGCGTATTGAAAGACTACATTGTATAGTGTACAGTTTTCTCATTCATTTCATTGTCAGAAAAGAGAAACGAGCCTGTTGGGACGTATCACCATAACAATAAAGTTGGCCAATTATCCCCTTGTTGACAGTTTCCAAACCATTTTATAGATGATTCAAAGATATAAAACTTTATTGGATAAAAAGATAAGGGACAGAGCACTGTATGGTTTTCTTGGTTCTGGTTTATACTATATATATATTATAGGTCCGTCATGACATTTAAAATTTTATTGGACAGGACTTAGAAATCTGGGAGCAGTATATAAAATGAGGAATTTATTAGACTTTGTGCCCTTTTGTGTAGGCTGTGTTTGAAATATTGTATAGAGAGACAGATGAGCTCAGCCTGTGTGGTTTTAATGCTGCAGTCATTCGCTAATGATGTGCAGTAAAGAGCAGGTAACAGATGCTGAAATAAAAGGAACATGATATATCAATATTTAGCATAACAGATGTGATGTGGCATTTTATAATGCCAATAATCCCCTACTGACCCTGTAAGATAGTAGCAGCTGAGTGATTAGTAAATTTAACAATACAATGGTTCAAAACTGGCTCTTTGATGTTTATTATTTCAGGGTATCAGATACACAGGATTTTTATTTTCAGGGTCATCTTCTGATAATACACTGAGATGAGGTTTCTGCACAGAGAATATGTTCTGGACGCGGTTCAGGGAAGGCTATAAAAGCCCTGTGTTAAGTCAAAGACTTTTTTTTCCCCGAGGCAGGTGCGCATCCTCAGCCACGAGAGCAGAATTTAAAAGGAGTTGGGGAGGTAGGCTCTGCGGGGGGAAACCAAAGTAGGAAGTCAATAAGGCCTGAATCTTTTATGAAGGCAGAGGTATTCAGATCACAGCTCTGCCAGCAGAAAGAGCAGCCTGCTGCTTATATGAGGAGACAGAGAGTAGTAGAGGGTCTAAATCTCTCCCTGATTTACCTCAATCCTCATTAACGCAGGAGCTGCTGCTCGTTACGGCACGTGCCTCACAAAGGAAGAGGTGAATGGCGTGACTGTACAGTATAGTTTTCTTACACCGAGATGGCATACAAGAAATACTCATAATAATAACCGTTGAGTGTATTTTCCATGGTATTTTGCTTAGTTAGATGTCATGAACAAGCACGATTTAAAGGATAATTCTAGTTTATATACAACTTGGGTTGTACTTTCATAGTTTTGTCTATCATTTCTATTGGTTATGATAACACTTGGGCTGCAACTAACAATTACTTTCATTATTCAATAAACTGCAGATTATTTTCTTGATGAATCAATTAATTGCATAGTCTATAACATGTCAAAATATTTTTAAAACACCCATCACAGTTTCCTTGAGCCCAAGGTGACATCTTGAAATCGCTTGTTTTGTCCAACGAACAGTCCACAACCAAAAAGGTATTCAGTTTACTATCAAGACTTAAACGATTAGTCCATTATCAAAATACTTGCTGATTAAATCTCTGTTGATTGACTAATTGATTAATCGTTGCAACTCCAGATAACACTGCATTCACAAAAGTGATTGGTGAGATCTGGGAACGCAGTGATGTTCCATGATGAGGCAAAAAACATGAGCCGTCAGACAACCAGACACGTTTTAGACAAGTCAACAGGTTACCCAGATTATCTTAAACACTCTACTTTGGGGTACAACTGGGAGTTAGCACACCCAAAATATCAGTAGTAATCCCTCATTGCACAAAAAATTGCTACAGCTACGCTAAGGTCAAAGTTAAAACAGTATGCTGTTTTCTCCTTCAGATACGTTTGGCTAACCTTGAGGTTTGTTTAAAACCGGTCTGATTGTCTGACTGCTTTGTTCCTTGCCCGGCTGGCCTTCTTTTTAGCGATGTCACCACATTCCCACATCTCAGCATCTAACTTGTTATTACTGATGAGGATCACGGCCAAAACTACGGAAATAATATCCATGTTGAACGAAATATAATTTAGGAACATGTAGAATTAAACTGATTGAAATTCGTAAAGAGAGCACGTAACATCTTTGCCCATACATTTGAGAAAAGGCACCATTGCTTCCTGTTTTGTCAATATTTTTATATTAACACTGGATCAAATGACTGACATGTAATGAGTCACTTGTAGTGACAAATCCACAGAGAATTATCCCCCAACTCTGCAGTTCCCCTCAGCTCTACAGAGCGTTTTAGCATCTTTTAGCTCATTTGTTTTGGGTTTACGTCCCATAGCTATACTGTTTTGGTTCACTCTCAATGCTCTCATGAACACAGTGGAGCACTTAGCAGCTAAAGAGTCAGACATTTTTCTCAGGAGTTGGTGGAGACCAAAACAGAGCTAAAAGGAGAGCGAAAATAAAATTGGACTTACATTCGTCAAGTGGACGCAAACACTACTGTAAGTGCATGCTAATGTTGCTCTCTGTCTGATAGATGTGTAAATAGGCAACTGTTTGCTAATGCATTCGCCACATGAACTTTGTATGATGATAATATGTCAGTGTTGCGTTCACAGCTTGTTTCACTGCCCCCAAGTGGCCAAAAAATCATTTATTGCAGCCTAAAAGATGTTGAAGTGAACGCCCATTAAAACTCGTTTGGTGTAACGCTATAGAATTGTTCATATTTACAGCAGTCTTTTCAACACAGGCGCTACACGGTTCATGAAGGGCTGAAAGACTCAGGTCACCCTCCCTGCTCTCCGTGTGCTGTCCTCACTTCACTCAGACTTTTACTGAGCGCGTTTGAGTGTGTGCTTTGTGCTGAAAGACAGAGCGACTGAGTGGCTTTTGTTTACTAAGGCCGCGTCCGGGGAAGTTTAAGTTTGTTATTGATTAGGGAGACAGAGTGCATCTGAGAACTGATGTCTTGTGAAGCATCAGCTGAAGAATAGCCTAGTGTTGTGTTGAGAACTGAAAATAGCCCATCAGCGCCTAATCAAATTAATGCACACTTACTGCCGCCAAGATCTAATTAAGCATGCTGGCAAAATGCACAAAGACACCAAATGACATCAGATGAAAAGGGAAAATATTAATTTTAGTGGAAAACAAATATCCAGCAGGGATTTAATAGATTCCTGGAAATGTAACATTGACGCTGCCCGGCTCATTCATGCTATCGCCTGAGCGCACAGGAAGGAGCAGGTGCAGCATTGCAGAAAGGTCGAGGTTGGTCTTTGTGAATGTTGGCCTGCTACACCGAGGCTGGGACATGTCCACAATAACAGACCTTTTTTATGTCCTTTTTCCTCTCCCAGCGATGCTCCGCTGGCTCTCATTGCAATTAAAACCAAGTGTCCATCAGAGGCTATCTCTGCTCTGTGTGGCCCATATGTTTGGGTGCTGATAGAGCGTGGATTACTCTGTTTGGGACACAGATAACAGGCTGTTTATAACCTTGGCAGAGTCTGGGGCCTAATCTGGCAGGAGCATATTTCCCCTTGCTCCCCGATAAAGGCCTGTTAGCAGCTTTATCACACGGGCAGATAGAAGTCGAGCCAGAGCGAGACGAGCACAGCACTGAGCCCAATCTGGCACCACACACGCGCGGTTCTGCTGCTTTATTTTTAGAAGCCTTGTCACACCCCCACACATACACACATTTACACAAACACCAGCCTCACTCCTTGTCAGAAAGAGCAATTAATTTCTACATCTGCCTTCTTGGGCAACACGAGGACCAGCAAACAAATTAAAAGGACAATGTCCTCATTCATCATTATAGCATTTGGAGTTGCGGCATTATGCCTGTGCATGAGAAAATAAACAAGAGCAAGGAGATGGAGGCCATTCTTTCTTATACGTGTCATTATGTTTGGTTGTGGTTTGTTATATATAATGTTGAACCTAAAGGTAATTAGCCTGAGCTGGAAAACACAATGTAACCAAGCTGTTACTGTGCTAGCTTTTCTGGGGGGTTTAATAATCTACAGTATGAATGGGCACCTCAGTTTATTATCAAAGACAAAATTCCTGACTAAATAAAAGGAAGGTTTTATAGCTGTTTTCTTGTGTATATCTCTAAGTTGCTGTGGGATACGTGCGAGCCTGCTCTGCTATTTTCTGTATCCCCATCTTGATGGCTCTGCGTAGGCACAATTAGAGAGAGCGCTCCTTTCACAGCCAGAGAAAATTGTCGTCCTCTGTAAATTGCTTTTGCCGCAGCTTAAAGAAGATCTCTTGTTACCCTCTCATTCAGTCTTTCTCGCAGCCCCGCTCTCCCCCTCTTTCAGGAAAATTGCTTTCTCGCAATCAACAGATTGCTTGCTGCACTTAGGGGTAAATACAGGTAGACTAGAGCATTAGCATAACATTGTTCAGACAAGTGTCAACCTCTAGGCAGTTAGCGCTGCATCTAAGCTCAGTGTGAGGTGAAATGAAGTGCTACAGAGTTGGAGGAGCTGCTGCTGCTGAGATTTTCAGAGGGGAGCTGAAATTGGCCAAAAGTGCAAGAGAAAGAATAGATGATGTACTTCAACATTTCTGCGCTTAAAAAAAACACAAGTCATCTTAAAGGAATTCAAGCATGGAAATGCAACAGCGCATCTTGCGGGGGACTTAACGTGTACTGGTTAGTCCCCTTCATGCTGGTGGAGGAGGTAGATCCTGGACTCTCTGGAGGTCTGCAGCATGTAGGTCAGACCGGCCTTGTCATCCAACTGCAAAACATGCAGGATAGGCTAGATGGGAAACGGCTTTATTGGTGCAGTGGTGATATATGGTCCGGTGACACGAGACTGAAGACAGAGAGGATCAGAGAGGATCCGTCCTGCTACAGAACAAATTTTAATGCTTTTTCACTCGCGTCAGTTAGCTCAAATTAACCTCACACGCATGAGTCTAATTAAGTTTCCTCATTGAAGCTTAGCACCACTCCCCTCCTCTGCATATGATTTGATACCCTCTGTCCTAGGGGAGGGGCTGTGGAGAGCAGCAGGCATGATCTTTCAACGGGGGAGACACTCTCTCTATCCTCCTCCTCCGTTACTCCACCCTTTTCTCTCGTCTTTCTTGATTGACATTAGGGGTTCCTTCTGACCTACATTTGCATCTGCTTCCTGACCCAAATAGGACCCCACGTAATGAGCCGCTCTGCCATTTTTTTTTTCCTGAGCAGGAACTTGTGTGGTTTTCATCCTGGCTACAGGGGGGGTGTTTAGCTGTGCTGCGGTAGCAGTGTCCCTGGGGCTTTGTGTCTGGAGCTGCAGGGCTGCACAAAGACACTGTCCCATCCAGACGCCTTGCTTGCACAGCCACCTGGGCCATTCTAGGTCATCTGATTACTTTTCACAGTGATTACTAATCAGTGACTTGTGTTAATGTGCCGTATCACTGAGACACAGAGGCGAAATCATCAGATTGCAATCTAATTTGTCAGGCACTATGTCATCAGTTCTCCTGAACTAACCCCAAATATGGCAATAGAACCAAAATCCATTCAGAGTCCCAGCCGTGCAGAGCGTCACACTGTAATATAATCTGACTGTGCAATGAGGCTGTTATTGTTTCCTCCCAAACGCCAGGAACAGTCAGCACTGGCAGCAGCTTGTACACAAATAGAGAGAGAGAGAGAGAGAGAGAGAGAGATCCCCCGGGATCCCACTGTGGATTCCACGAGCGAGCGTGAAAGCCGCTCGGTGCTCTCAAGACATGTAACTCGTGTTAGTGCGGCAGCCATCAGAGTGAAACCTGTCTGGTAAGCACAGTCATCACATTGGAAGTATGAGCAGCTTCTTGATAAAGATGCTTAGCTCTGTTCTCCGACACATTAAAGTGTATTCAGAGAACAAATCACCTTTTTCTGTTCTTTTACAGCGTTGTCAGATGTGAGCTTTAACAGTGCTTCACAGTGCTGGACATGTAACCTTCTTGTTGAATACATCACACACATGCATATACACTCATCATACATAGACATGGTGAGGAGGAGATTGAATTTTGCTGTAGCAGAGATATACATTTAGACTTGCAGGAACAAACTCTGGAACTTGTTTCCTGGTTTCATTTCCTGTCTCTTCACTGTGGGTTTTTCTCTTATCAGCAAGTGTGATATTATGTGAATAATCCCATTTTCCTGCAGCTTTCTGCAGCTTTCATAATGACAATTTCCCTTATTCCTGATTTGGATGAACATCCTCGCCACCGTAAGTGTTACAGTTGTGCATGATAAAAAAAAAAAAAACTGTCCCTTTTGAGGGAGAAGGGAATGAGACATATTCGCCTAGAAATTGCCTTTTCTTTTCATTCATTTCACTCCCGCTTTAGTCCACCTCATTTCAGGTAATATTGCTCCCATCTGTGCTGAACAATCAGAAAGGAAACCTTTTCTAGTGGATGCATTAGATGGCCTTTCATTTTCCTTGGCCATGCAATCATAATGACATAATGTTGTGCATGGGCCTCTGCAGGGCTCTTCTCTCTGTCTCTCGCTGTGGATTCATACTCAAGCATCTTCACTGTTCCTGATAATACCAAATCCTATTATTTCTCTGGCTAAATAACACCGCTCCCAAAGGCGTTGTGTGATGTTTTAATGAGAGCCCGATGCTCAACGCTGTCTTCTCCTCGGCATTTCCTTAAACTGCCAAGTAAGAGCCCCATTAATAATTCAGCTCATTAAAGTGTGTAATTAATCTGGAGCTGTGTAACAGGGAGAGACTGGGGCGCAGGGAGGAAACTCTCCAGGGGGGCACAAGAGAAACATTGGGCTAAGAGAAACAGCACACCCGCTGTGATGGAACCAGTTCCCCGGCACACAACCAGTCCTCCTGCATCATTTATCTGGCAGGAAAAAGCTACAGAGAGGCGCCGCCACCGCTGCTACACGCGAGACATCTTCAGGCAACTCAGCCAATCAACAATGCAGCGCGGGTACACACAGGGCGCTGGGACTGTGTGTGTGTGTGTGTGTGTGTGTGTGTGTGTGTGTGTGTGTCCTTGTGAATGTGGGGAATCTGCTCCGGTGTCTGTTTACTGTAGATGTTGAAGGTCAGTTTCTGGGTTTCTTGGAAGGCTGTTCTGGTCACCGGAGATTTCCTTAAAATGTATACAGGAAAGTGTAAGTGTTCAGAAATCACTGATTTATTCATAGACCTCATCATTATTGTATTATATTGTCAGCCATAGTCAAAATACAAATTTTTTTGTACTAATTTTTCATTGTGAAATTGTTATACATCACTAATTTATTATTATACCTATATATATAACTCTTACTACCATGATGCTTTCTGCTTAAATGTCACTTGTCAATAAAAAAAAAAAGAAAATTTAACTCTAAAGTCATATTTCCCTATTTGTTGGGAACACACGCTCAATTCAAAATTACCACATTTACGCATTAGCAAGGAAATACTGAATGTCTTATATAAAATATGTTGTTTAGATTTGATACAGCAGGTTTTAAGAGGTTATAATTAGTTTTGAGTTGCAACGATTAGACGATTGAAAGAAAATGAATTGAAAATGAATTACCATTTAGATAATTGATTAATCGTTTCAGTCATTTTTCAAGCAAAAATGTCAAACAGTTGCTGCTTCCAGCTTCTTACATGTGAGGAAGAATTTCTTTGTCATTTCTGACAGTAAATGAAGAGTCTTTGGGTTTTGGACTGTTTTTGGACAAAAGAAGCAATTTGAAGACGTCACTTTGGGCTCTGGGAAACTGTGATGAGCATTTTTCACAATTTTTTATAGACTGAACGATTAATTGTGAAAATAATTGGCAGATTAATTAGTTAGTTGCAGCCCTAAAATAGCTTTCAGGTAAACAAAGATAGCAGGATAGAAACCACCATACTTATCATCATGCACTAATATTTTCAGGTTGCAGGATGCCATATTTGGTCTCATTTGGTACGTCATGTCTTTTAGAGCCAATTGATGAATTGGCGAGGACGATATATTGTCCGATTATATTATCGTAGTTCAATAAGTGACAAGAAATTGCTGTACAGAAATGCTAAAGGTATGTTTGAGGTCATTTAGAAATTGTGTTATTAGTGTCTCCATTACGTAGTCTGTCTACCAGAGAGCACTGTAAAAAGTGCAGCTCAGGACATATCTACAATTCTGAAAAAAAAACTTATTTAAAGGATCCTCATCAAAATTGTTAATGATATGTGTTTATGTAAAAAGTGAAAATTGATTGACATATTGTTATCCAGTATCGGCCAGACTTTAATCAGTTTGTTACAACATTGAGTTCTCTGTTTGTTACCAGGGACTCTTTGTATTGGCCAATAGGTCTAATTGCACAGTATGAGTAGTTGCATAATAATAATAATTAGCAAGAATAACTGCACAAACATTTATGATTGTATGAATTTTACTTTATTTTCTGATTGTGGACATTTGTTACACACCTATAAAATGAGTTTACATGCCACTGAACAGCACAAAGCCCAAACAAAGCAGTTTGCTTTCAGATGTTTCAGGTAGACCTCAGCAAACAGTGGCATTCACACTCAGCATGCCTGCTGCCACTCATGAGCCCTCAGCTGCTCCAGATGTGGCTTAATTTACTGCGACTTGGCTAATCATGGTGATTAAGGATTAATTACTGTTAATCACTTTTACATAAACTGGTTGGCAGTAGGAGAGCTGCGCTCTGTGAAAAATGCCACACAAGTGTGTGTAGTCAGATAGATGGAATGGGACAGAGCTGGAAGCCGCCAGGCTTCCCATTCGGGTGTTTCTGTGGGTTTATGCTGTAGCTTTTTTACTCATGAGCACACCAGTCAAAGGAAGTTAACCTCTAATAATTCTCTGCATCAGTTAATACTGGTCAAATAGTACAAGGCCAATTTGTACTGAAGGTATGTGTGGATTGCTTGAGTTTCAGCAATCCTAAATAGGAGTCGTCCTGAACATGTTTTCTTGCTGACAGGAGAGACATTGTCAATATTCAACACAGCAGTTGTCTCCTGGTCAGCCGAGGCTAAACAGACACTGCTGGGCTGTGCGACTGTCCTGCTACAGGAGATAAGAATGTGAAGGAGCATAACCACTGTGAGTTCCATTAACACGGACTGACAAGGGAATCACAGGGACATCAGGGGGTCCGGGGTGAGGCTGACAACAAAGCCGCTGTACTGTGCTCGTACCCCCCCACCCCCCCTCCCCACTGCCCCCTGCACAAGCTGAGGGTGGCAGTGTGGTCACCTTCCCTGCTTGGCCTGGTTTCACACTGACATGCTCGTCTGCTCTCCTGAAGGAATGGCTTTAATAAGGTAGAGCAGATCAAGGCGACTGTTAATGACATGGCAGGCCCAGTCAACACACTGCCCAAGGCCATGGACGGGCCCCAGTCTGCTGCATGCTGCTGGACGCTCGCTATCTCATGTGGGACACACAGGACACTTGTCTGGATGCTCTTTAACTGCTACCCATCTTTTATGTGGGCTGAGAAGCTGCACAGTGGAATGAACCCAACCCGACTTCACTGAGGAATGAACTGGTTTTACTTCATTATCCTGCAGTATTCTGCATTTGATCACATGCCGTATAAGCCTTATTTTGAATATAAAAGGTTGAGTCTCTTGGGTAAAAGGGCATTACTTTTTTCCAGAAATCAAGTTCATCAAATCACAGCACGGAATTCAGAGAATACAGTAAAACAGACTCTAGGAGGGCGATAACATGGACACTAGCTATGCAGAAAACAACAGACCTTCTCCTTTGTATTCCATTGAGCCTTGTCTGTAGCCAGAGCAGAGGGCCTGTCACCTGTTGCATCATCATCCAGCAACAGACTGCGATAGCCAATAAAATCGTGAAGAGAATTTGACATTGGCACATGCTGCTGGGTCCAGCAACAGACATGTCCACCAAAATGTCAGATACATCAATAATTTAGCTGGATTCCAAATCTCAGTCTGACTACATGACATGTCGGGTTTTATTATAACTTACACAGTTTTGTGTCTTTAATCAGTCCATGAAGCAAAAAAAAGTATGGGGTGATACTAACTAGCTTGAAGGGGCCACTGCTTTATTCATGTTGATCATAGGCTTGTCCTTACGTGCAGTGGTTCCCAAAATTGGTTTCAGGGCCCCCAGAATAAATCTGAGGGGTCACAAGATGATTAACAGGATCGGAAAAAAACTTCAACAGAACTTCCTCTTAGTAGCTTTTTTTTTTCGCATCCATCAGTGGATGGAGGTTGGGGAAGATCTGGAGATGAGGTTGAAGGCTTCGGAAGAAGCTTCAGAAAAAACTTTCATGCTCAAGAAAAAAACATTTCTGCTACACGCAAGAAGGCAATGTATGGATTTTAAAGGGTCACTTGCCAAAGAGCTTGGTTAAGTCTAGCGCAATCAAAAATATAGAAATGTTCTTTTTAAACAAGTGTTTGCCCTCTTTATGGCTCTGTAGACATTAACAGAACAAGGCGTGAAAACCTGAGGGTGATGGTGTATTCACTTCATCCTGAACGCATGCAAGGTTAGCTCAAGCATACCATTCTTCTAAACAAAAAAAGTTTCTTTTAAACAAGTGTGAATGGTAACTAATGAAAAGCATTTTTCATGTAATTACCAATAGGAAGTGTTTGTCCACTGTGCTAAAGACTACGTCGTTAAAAGTGGCCCTGAGGCCTTGGTGGACCTAATTCTAATTACCTTCATTAGCGGTATCTGCAGATGACAGTGTGTGTGCATGATCAGTATTTCTTAACAAGGACTATGATGCTTCTTTCTCTCCTGCACTGGTGGTTACAAAGCAGAGGGCCCACATAGAGTTTGAGAAGGCAGCAAAGCGCTTTAATGTGAAGGCTGTCAGCTCCACTCCCCTTGGTTTTCACCCTCTGAAGAGCACAAGGCCTTATCAGTTTAATTGACTCTTTATCTTTTTGTTAATTTCCCCTTTAGTGCAATAGCTCCCATTCTGCCTTTTGATGTGTCATTTTACATTGGCCTTTGTGTGCCTTACAGGAAGTGGCTGTATAGATTACCATATTCCATAAAAAGGCAGATTTCTTTTTAACAACACTGTTAAGGAGCTCTTTTGCTTCTTAATTGTCTTCATTGTCCATTAACCTCTTTGATATTGCCTGTTAACCTTTTTCCCTTAAAACGAATTACATGACTTTGTGTCGACGCTTTCAAAGTAAATGCATTAAAATTATTTTATTCTTTACACATCCCAAAGCTCTTTTTGTGCACAGCTAATAAGTGAGGTCTAATTTTATATTGCTGGCAGGAGTTTAAAGATTTGAGTCTTTACAAAGGCAAACAGAGGGGACTTAAGGGGAGCAGGATTTAACAGTTTGATGCCTGTCGTCTTCCTCCTGGTGTATGTTGGTTCTCTTTCCATTCCAGTACACTTGCGACTGTATAATGAATTATGCCGAAGTTGAATTAGCATGTAGCTGTCGCTTCAGCGCTGGTGCCTGCCTTGTGACAGGACCACCGTAGCACAGGCTGGCGTCGAGAGAGGGGGCTTCTACTGTGATTTATTAACTGCTGAAGCCACAATGAAGTGTGCCCACTGAAGCACCAATGCAAACAAATAGGGCCAGGGCTGTCACTGTAAATTTAAGCAGACAGGCCGACCACAGCCTGACCAGAAAGGGTTAATTATGCAAAAGCATTTGGCTTTCAAGTCAAGTTTTTAAGGATGGACTGATTATTCGAGGCTTGCGATTACGTCACAACTCTATTTTGTACGACATGCTGATATATCATTGTAAAAATGTGAGATTAGACACATTTTAGATCATATGCAGATTTTATTTGATAACTCCAAAATATATTACTCAGCAATGATTTAAATAACTTTTTATATACACATGAAGCATGAAAGCAATAATTATTCAAATCTGGTAAATACAAGATATTACAGAGCTAGGATATGCACTTGAATTTGAGGTGTCAGTACTGCATATTTTACAATTTTATTCTTGCATATATTCCTTACATATAAATCCTTGTCCCTGGCAAATCCACTTAACATTGATCAGTACCACAGCTATTGGTGACAAAGGAGCTTGTACTGGTGGAATATTTTTGTCCCCATATGAGTCTAATTTAAAGGGACCAAAACAGTTGACTACAGAATGGCTTCAGTATTGGTATTATTATTGAATGGTATTTGGTAATTATTTAAAAATGGCGATATGCATAAATATATATGGATACTATTTATATATAGGATACAATTTTGTAAATATATTTGATATGATGAATATGAAATATTATTAGCAAACATGGCTAATGCCTAATTAATGCTAATTTATTTTTGCACTGCACTTTCCAGACAGTTTGTGAATGTGCCACCTTTATGTTGTTTTTTTCTTTTGATGAACAAGTTCCAACTAACATGTAATGAACCCACGTCCTAAACAATGCCGTGGCTGAGTGACAAGCTAACGTTACTGTTAGCAGTTGCACTTTACAAAGTCAGCAAACTGCCTTACCATTAGTCACCTTTTTCCATCTATGTTGTCGAATCCATGATGCTTCCTCACATTACTTCTCAGATTTTTTGTCATCTGTTCAGCACTGCTCGCTAGGGTTCAACCTTGTTTCGTTAGCAAAAAGAACATCAATAGCCTTGTCTGTATACTGTAAAGTTTGAAGTCAAACAGAGCATTACAGATTGAATATTCAATTTTTCCCCATGTTTCCCCACTAGTATTTTCTTTGTTTTTAGCCGTAATGGTTGTTGCTGACAATGCTAATGCTAACAACCTACTTTTTCTCCTTTTCCCCCAAACAAACCACTTTTGCTGCTGCTACAAACACAGGAAGCATCACTTTCTGTGCACCAGAGGGTTTTTTTTTTTAATCAGGATAGACCAACCTGACACAGCAAAAGTTTGAATAAGCTGTGTGAGCTGAATTACTATTGGGTGATATTGCTCAGCGACAGAACACAAAAAAACTTATATGAAAACATCACAGGTTGTGACTTTAAAGTCACCTTTCTAATCAAAGTGCTCTTAGAAATGTCAAGCCAGGCGGTTGTTGATCTCCCTGGACATGCTGTCACCTCACTGGCGTTGCGTGTCACTTTTGGCCGACTCTCCCAGTGCTGCTCCTCGTGATGTAACACAGCGGATCACATTTCAGCGTCAGGGTGCAGAACGGAGGGCCTCCAAAGGTGTCTGCCAGTTTGAACTAAGGCACCCAATCTCTGTCAGAGGCCTTTATGTTTGACCGTCCATCTCGCTAACTGTGACAGAACAGCCCAACATCATTAATTAAACATCAGGCTTTCCCCCAATCACCCGATCGCCATGACAGGCTGCCATGCCAACAGTCCCTGTCGACATGCCTTCGAAATCTAGAAGGGGATTACATATGGTAATAGTTTTTGACAGCCTGCTATTTGCCTCCATTAATCTGATAGGATAAGATATCTGGACTGCGGAGCATGGTGTGCTGTAACTCTTTGAGTCTGATATTGTTATGCCATGAAAAAACTGAATCATTTTGAAGATGCAAGCAGTGTCCTGGAAGAAATCTTAATCCCCTGACAAGCTTTTGATACGATCCCAAATATTGTCACTGACTCAAAAGTGTATTTTTAGACCTGGATCTTGCTTGTATTTGCTGTCAATTTTAATATTTCTCACACTTATGAACTCCTGTCATGTATGGCGAGATGATGTGACAATCTGTAAAAGACCTGTGTCCTTCCCCAGTGATGACATTTCTCCAAAGAAGCTAGTTATGATGCTAGCCCCAGGCTGCCAACCCACTGTTGTTTTTGCCACAGTTCAGAGAGAAGACAGAGTTTATTCTCTGGTCTTTGTTCAGTTGAGACTCACCCCAAACTCAGAGCTGCTCTGAAATGATGTATCTCTGTTGCTAGTAGTTCAATTAATATTTTAATACCCACACCCATCTTCATATGAGGCTGTGAGCCAGTCTTCTCGAATGACTAATATATGGGGAACGGAGAATGTTACACATGTGCTTGCTGAAAACAAGCAACGAGGGGGGAGAAGAAGGGGGTTTAGGCAAGCTGCTCGCCCCCAAATAGGGGCGTAAATCATCTCCGAGCATGATATTTCGAGCTTACCCTAAAAGACCAAAAGCTTTTTCCCCTCAGCTGTGCGGAAATTAAATAAATATTTCCAGATAAACAACCAGACAGTTAAACATCCACCTCTCCAAAAGCCAATTGCCCTGGGCTTTTATTAAATATCGATTTGATTTGTAAAAGGCCACATGCTGCGGGGTTAAATAAATGTCAAGTTCTCCCATTCCAGTTTACTTTTCTTGTCGTCTCAGTCGGTGACATTTTCTCTTGCTGTGTGTACACAGAGCAGTAAAACCACCGACCAGTGCACACCCATCCTGACCCAGTCCATGCTTGCAGAGATGCATTTACAATGTAAGCACATGTACAGGTTTCCTTCCAACGTTACACCACAATCCTGCATTCTGTATGTTATTAGTAAATTCATCAGGAACGAGAGCCGATGTAAGTTTTTATTCATATTAAATATAAAATAAAGCAGCGCAATAAAGCCCGGTGCATGCCTCCTTGTGAGAATTGCTTGTCAACAGCAGCAGGGAGGAATAAGGCATCGTCTGACAACAAGCCATCTTTGAAACGCCTCCAAGAGGGAAATGGCATCCATTAGAGACATACAGAAAATGTGTGTTCACTGAGGGGGAGGGGGGTCCGAACCACACAGAGACACACACACACACACACACACACACACACACACACACACAGATAATTGTTTATCCCTGGGAGAACCTTCAATGTTTGTCTGCGGGTGGCTAAGTAAGTTCACCAGCACTATTGGACAGGGAGTGCCCAGCAGACCCAAGGCTTGAAAAACATTAGGATGAATCAATTAGGCTGCCATTAGCCAATAAAGTGGCCCTCACTGAGTCGTGTAATTATGACCCACAGCAAAGCCAATTTTATGGAGGCATATTATCCCTTTCTTTTCTTTATTAATTTTATTTGTTTGAAATAATCCCTCCATGGTTTTAATTACGTGCTTTAGGTTCAGGGTGGAATAAATAAATCATCATTTGCTTCCATCACTTCTGAACACTGCAGGTCTGTGGTTTTCTCCATGTGGGGAAACTACCCAATCGCAAGACAAGAGATTGTTACCATTATGGCTGTCAGCGTTATAAGGATCACACTGATTAGTCGCGTAAATTAAAAATTAACACTGTCGTATCCTTTTTCTCGGAATCCACATTAACCCCATTCGGAGCAGGTTCCCATCAGATTGTATGATAAGAGGCGGTGGGAAGAGCTGATAATATAGGCAGCAGCTACTTAGCTTGTTCCCAGCTCAGAGGACACTGTGTAAGTGTGACAATGTGCTGTCAATGAGGGATGACAGTACACAGCCAACATGGCGTAATGCATTGTTCCTTCCTGGGTCCCTCATGACAGATGCTCTCCAAGACAGCTGGATCAGCAGCAAGAATGGAGTTGGGATCTGGGCTGCGCACGAGCAGAGGATGTGATATGCGGCTGATTAGCGAGGGTATACACGTGTCAACAAGCGAGGCCTGGGGATCATGTTGGAGTTTGTGTTAATTGTCAGTTTAAGACATGTTTACCTATTTATTTTCAGCATAACGCTTGGCTTTGAATACCCAGCCCTGCTGAATGTAGTCGCTTGCTTTCCGTTTGTCCAGGACCTTTCGTATTCCATCTTTAAAAAAATAAAAAACAGTCAGCCTACTAGTGTTTTTTCTCTTTGCCTTCCAAGAGATCTCCTTAGAAATGACCTTCTCTGCAACAGCCGCTCTTATAAGACTGATGTTGGAGGTGCTTCAAGCCAAGTAAAATAAACACTTCATGAATGTTAAGCTGGGACTTGGCAGACGTGAAATGAATAATTTCTGTGGACACAGGGAATTTTTATGTTCCATTTTCAGTTGACAGTCTAGACGTTTTATGAGTTCGGGAAAAGATCTGGCCTTGGTTTTTTGGTAGAAACATCTGAGAAGAGCCTCCTCCCTTACATTTGTGTGCTGGTGCGCTTTAAATTGTGCTTTTACTTAGTATTTTGGGACATTTCTTCCCCTACCTACTGTATGTATTCAAGTTACAGGTCCAAAGCCATAGGCCGAATTTAGAAATCAAAATTTGAAAAGAGACATTCTGTAACTCATTACAGAACGTTGTAACTCATTTTCGATCCACCTTGGAATACTTAATGTAGTTATTGTGCGCTTTCGTCAAAACTGTCTGTTTTCTTTCTTCTTCTTTACTGCTATGAGTTGTTTTTGTTCTGAAAATTACTTCCAGAAAGTGCAGCTCATTTTCCTCCATGGGATATTGTGGTGTGCTCTCATTTTAACACCCACTTTAGTCTGGTATTTATGAGGTGGTAACTGTAGAGAAAAACTGCCTCTCCGTACTGGTAGAGTGTTCAGGAGCCGGGGGAAGCGGCGGGGGCTTCTGCTGATGTACGTTAACTAAAGCGGACAGGCGGGTTTAGAGTTTCTGATGGAGCAGGTTTGATCAGGTCATAACGCGGCTGCAGTCGTGGCGGTGCGAAGGTAAGGCGGTCGTGAAGCCACCCGAGATTTTCCCCCTCCAAGCCCATCCATACATTACAAGAGTGATGAAGGAGTCTGGGTAATGAGACAGGATGTTTGTACAGTCCTGCCATCCCAAGAGACCACCGTCCTCCTCCTCCTCCAACACTCCTCCCACACACAATCTACCTCCCGCTGAGCCCTCGGCCTGAACCCCTGACCTCTTCCACTCGCCAACAGTTGCCATATTTGCATTTCCAGTCCACTTATAGGCAGGGGGTGGGGGGTGACTGAGGGAGCCCCCTCCTCTTCCTCTGCTAGTACAGCAGGCCTCATTCTCATCGCAGTGACCCCCTGCCCGGGCCTACCACCCCGGACAGCAGTCTGGGGTTAATGCACCAAGCACTCCCATTGTCTCTGAATTAATGAAGTGCTCCCTGCCTGTCCCTTCTCATTCAATGACAATGAGACAAATGACAAATGGTAACGTTTTAAATGGCTATCGACACACACGGGGCGTAAAGTCACCGAGTCAGAGCTCGTGTTAGCACCGTGGCCTCGGCCCTGTAACGACAATGCCGGCTGCCATCGATGCACTTTCGATGCCCACTCTGGGATCAATTTGGATCCTAGCAGCAACACGCTCCACACAGGAGGAAGGTGGTTTATATTGAAATGGATGGTTCTCAGATGGAGGAGGAAGAGTCGGAGCCTGGGAGTGTTTTCACCTCAGAAAATGGAAGGTGGGACTTTTATCTTTTAAAGAATGGCAAGGGAGACCTCTAGTGGAAGGCTGAGGTATCCATCAGGTGTGAATTCAGCTCACAACCATTCTTTCTTGCTCTGTCCGTTTTGTCTCTTTCCGCGTTTTGTTGACTGGCATATTCCAATATATCTACGTGTATATTTAATATACACAAAGCAAGTTTTTTTAGAGAACTTTATTTTCACTTACTTATCAAACTGACTACAAAATATGCAAGAATCACATACACTACACCTAAACAAGCCACTAAAAGAGTACCATATAGAATAGATAATAAAAGTAATGATAATAATAATAATAATAAAGAAAAAAGGAGATGTTTATCACAATGTCCTTAAGCCCAAAGTGACCAAAACTGAAGATAAAATCTGAAGATATTCAATTTACAATTATATAAACCTGGAGAAGGGTTAATTACTGAGTCCAGTGCTATTGGGCAAACATAAAACATATAATATATGAATGACTAAATCTTCTTCCCACTTATCGTCATCAAACCTGTGGTCAAATCAGCCTCCCAGCCCTGTCCAGCGGTGAGAGCTGGAGAGGGAGCGAGTCCAGTGATACCATCATACAACACAGACACAGTTAATTTGTTGTTAATTGCTAAAATGGTGTCGTGCTGCATTTCTGGAGGAAGTTATGGAAACTGAATTTTTTTTTTCCTTAATTCCCTTTTAATGTCTGAACATTGCCATTTAACAAGGGATAAACATATCAGTTTTAGCCTCTGCAGTGTTGCTTAAGTCTCCTTTATTGGCGCAGATGATTTGTCCACACACTTTACACTAACAGTATCTGCCTTTGTGTCTGTCTTTGCTACAACATACTGAATCACTCACACTGAGCTGGTGTGGATGTGTGGGTGCAGCTCAGCCATGCAGTCAGGCTCCGCGGCTGACAGCTTGTTACAGCACATCACGCCACTGTAGGTGTGACCTTTAAGGCTGACCTCTTGACCTTCTCCTGTCATTGCAGTGCTGAGTATCCGCGGAGCTCAGGAGGAGGAGCCCCCGGATCCCCAGCTCATGCGGCTGGACAACATGCTGCTGGCGGAGGGCGTGTCGGGTCCGGAGAAAGGCGGCGGCTCGGCAGCTGCTGCGGCTGCTGCGGCGGCCTCGGGAGGAGCCGGGGCGGACAACTCGGCAGAGCACTCCGACTACAGGGCCAAGCTGTCCCAGATCAGACAGATCTACCACACAGAGCTGGAGAAGTATGAACAGGTGAAAACAGCACTGACTGGATATATCAACACCAGACGCTTCATTTTAATTCACTTATATGAAGCACTGATTGTTACAGACTGTGAAAATACTTTTTGCAGAATACAGCATCATCAGGTCTCCCAATAAGAGTATGTGACTGGCTCAGATCTTACAACTGTAATAATAATACTAATAGTAATCTTAATTTATATGGTACTTTTCCAAAGAAGGTTACAAGGGCTTTACAGAGAAAGAGAACGTAGGTTATATGTTTGAGCTTCAGCTTGTTAAAACTAACTAGAGGATCTATAATGCTGTTTACTGATGTTCATCTCAACATATTTTATCTCACCATTTGAGACTTTTTTCTGCAACTAAAGCATTCAGACAAGAAAACTGCCCTTCTCACAATATATAGTAACAACAACAAAAGTACTCCAACAATTTTGTATTGGACTTCATGAAGTTGGGGGACTACAGAGGCCATAATGCAACTTGATTGCATATTTCTGGTAGACCGTCTTTGCCTAGTCTTTCAAACTCTACCCCCCACCCCCCAACTCCGTTTTTAATGCAGGCTTCCTGTGAAAAATGTGTATTCTCCAAGCTCAAGCCGAGATGACCCTTGTGACATCACTAGAGTTTAGGGCAGCAACTAACGATTACTTCCATTATCGATTAGTCTGCTGATTATTTTGTGTAGAGGAAGCCAGAAAATAATGGAAAATGTTCGTCACAATTTCCCCGAACCCGAGGTGACGTCCTCAGATTGGTTGTTTTGTGAAAAACTGAGAAAAGCAGCAACTCCTCAAAGTTGTGAGGCTGGAAACAGCAAATGTTTAACATTTTCGCTTCAATTGTTACGTGAATCATTTTCTGTCAGTCGACTAATTGATCAATGTTTTTTGTTGGTTCGGCACTACTAGGGTTACTTTCTTAGTCTTGTTATCTAATATGGGGCGGGTTTGATACGATGACTGTACAGAGGAGCGCCGTTGAGTCATTTTCGTAAACAACCAAGATGGCTGCCGCTGATGTGGAATGTTCTGAATCTGCTATCGCGTCAGCATTAAACAACACAAATAGGGCCCAGGTTTAAAAATACTAGAGTATCTGGACCTTTCTGCTCGATACACCCTCTGGTACACGACCAAAAGATGCAGTCAGTTAATGGCTGTGTTAACATAGATTTCACATTCAGACTGTTTATATCATTGCTGAACTGGTCCATCTTCCCACTTTTCATTTACTCTTCTTTTTAATAGAGGCTTTTATTCTTCACTGAGGCAAAATCAGCCTTAAATCAGGTGGCAACCCTTGTAGACTCAAATGTTTCCTCAATATATGTCACCCTCAGTAAGAATTCACTTCAGCTTGTCTTTTCACCCCAGAATAGTCCAGCATATGCAGTATGTTGTGTGTCTCTGCGTGTATTCCAAGTATAGTCTTGAAAGTCTGTTGGAGGAGGGATGATTTCCTCTCATTGCCTTGATAACCGATGCATTCATGACAATAGCATCCCTCGCAGATGAATATGAGCAAGACAGATGAACACGCAGATAGACACAGACAAAGCCTGACACGGCTAAATCCAGAGAGAGATCAGCAGGAGGAGAAGAAATAAAGAAGAGGAGACAGTGGGAGGCACAGAGCCGGAGTGTAATATCGTGGCAGATTCACACGCCTGGTGTCACACGGGGGGGGGATGAATGAAACGTCGTGGCATGTTCGTCTCTCAGGGTGGCTATGCTGTGAAAGTGTGTGCCTGAGAAGGGAACAGCTGTCATTGGTTCCTCTCAACACACTGCCATCACCACTTCTGTTAAATATGAAATATATCAGCGCTTATATTCCCCCTTGGCTCTGTGAGAAAGCTCGCCCCAGGACTACATTAAGCAAACAGCTTTTTAGTTTTTTTCTAGATTTCTTTCATCTGTGAATTTTAAATACTGTACGTCGTGTGTTTGTGCAATGGTGAATTTGACATGGCCGCGTTGACAAATTAAAGTCTTATTCACAGTTTTGTTGACCTTAGGGCAAGTGTTCTTGTATATTTTTTTGATTTATTCCTGTGTGCGTGTGTGTGTCCCTTACAGGCGTGTAACGAGTTCACCACCCATGTGATGAACCTGTTGCGGGAGCAGTCCCGCACGCGGCCGATTTCGCCCAAAGAGATCGAGCGCATGGTGAACATCATCCACCGCAAGTTCAGCTCCATCCAGATGCAGCTCAAACAGAGCACCTGCGAGGCCGTAATGATCCTGCGCTCCCGCTTCCTCGATGCCAGGTGTGTGTCCTTACATGTGTGTATACAGTACGTGTGTGCACATTTCTGTAGTGCAAACCATATACACATCGTGCTCCATTCTGCAAATAACCTTCCAGTTGATTGCAAATCATCATGTGCTTCCCTCTCGGCCTGATATCCATATGAATGGCTGATGTAGGAGGCCTATCATGCTATAAACATGCTGTAACACATGGTGTTTTGCTACTTAACACACACACTGGGCTGGTTTGCATCTATGGATGCCATTTGGACCAGCATACCCAGCAACACTGGCCAATAAGAGTTCCCTGCGTGCTCCATAACGCTAACTGTTTCCCTTTTTTAATGTAATCGCTTGTTCCTTTTGAGGCGTGCTTCAGATTTGCATACATTTCTCCAAGGATAAATGTCGCTCAAAGTCTGAGTTGGAGGCATAACATTTAAATGAGGCATGCGCTCCCTTACAAAGCTCCCTATCTATTCTCTTGCAAATGATTGTGGTGGTGCAGCAGCGAGGGGAAGGGGAAGGGAGAGGAAGAGGGAAGCTTTCACTGGTTGAGAGGCACTGCCATGCTCGGCTCTGCTGATTAATCTACTGGCTGCTGGAGCCCATGCTGTGCACATTTACATATTCTCAAGCAGGCTTTTGGAGTGCGGGACAGAGATTTTAGCACAAATCTCCTCACCGGTGGATACATGCATAGAGATTTTACAGGGTTCCCCTTCAGCTTATGTAAAGCCCTCTTTAGATGTGGCACATGCAGACATGACGTGATAGGTGCAGGAGATAGAGGGTCAGTCAACTCATGGGCATCAGCATATTATATCTGTCTGCTTTAAGGTGGTGTGTGTGTGTGGGGGGGTTCACAGGGTTCATTTTTATATGGACAAAAAAAATGTATGTTAGTATTTCATGTTGGATCAACCCAGCCTTGTTTCTGTGCTGCCATGTATTTGCTGCCATTCATGCTGGGATATTTTTACTTGGATTATTTGTGTGTTTACTGTGAGATGCAGTTATTCTGTATCTTTGAAGTCAAATGTCTTCTATAACAAACTAGGAGCAACAATGATACTTGATACTGTTGTCAATATGATACCTGAGTTTTGGTACAATAAAACAATAGTTTTTTTAGTACTTGCTTTAAAGTCGAGATGAAATGAAAAATGCCTTTTTAACTCTTTTAAATCACATCCACGATCATATTGTGCGCCTATTTAACAATATATGCAAAAATAAATTTAAAAAACCCATTTCTTTGTAGTCTTATATCAAAATCCAATCATGTTTTCTTCCTGTAAAACAAAATATGACTTGTGCTTACATAAGCTTGAACCAACCAATTTCAACCAATAATATCATGACATCCACCCATCAATCAACTTTTAGCAGCACAGAGCTAAGATTTCTTACTCCAAGGATGAAATATTCCTCCACCTCCTGCAGTTCGAGGGGTACATCTGCCTGCTCCGGTAATGGGGGGTGATGAAGGTGTTGAAGGAGGCAAGTAGTCCTCTACGATTGAATGGAGGCTAGCATCCAACTCTGACATCACTGTAATTCTTCATGTTTGTTATGACACGCCCACTTTTCAACCTTCAAATCAAATTCCTCCCAACGTTATGTCCCGCCTGTCCCCCCTATGTCACGATACGGAAGCTCGATACTCTCGAAATGCTGTTTCATCTCGACTTTAAAACTGCTTTATGTTATGTTTACATTAACAATGGATCCAATGACTATATATTGTGAAAGGTGTCGCCACTGGTGATAAACCCACAGAGAATTATAACCTCTAGTCTACAATCTACAGTATCCTCGGCTGTACGGAACTTTTTAGCGTCTTTCAGGTTGTTGTTTTGGTTTCATGGGCTACAACTTTACTGTTTTGGTTCAGTCTCACTGCTCTCATCAACCTCGTTTCTAGCCACAGCAGGCAGCTGCTTTCAGCAAAAAAAGTTCTGATAAACCAAATGAACCCTACCTGCCCAGCACCACACTGCAAACAGACAAAAGTTAGCAACTAGCTGGTGAACATAGTCGAGCATTTAATAGCTAAATAGCCAGATCATTCCCTCAGGAGTTGGCAGAGTGAATGTTGTCCTTTCATCAGGTGGTCAGGAACACAATTTTCAATGAAAGCTGAGGTTTAGAGAATATAAAAAACATAAAGAAAAAAAGATTTTTCGTTAAACAAAAGAAGCCAAACTTATTTGTGTAACCACAAGCCACAAGAACTAAATTCATTCTAAAATTAGCAAAATGTTCAATTATTATTAAATTTGGAACTATCTGAAAATAACAAAGATTACAAATCTGACCAGACATTTGATGCTAACCTTATGTACTTGACTTTTCAGTACTTGGTGATACAGATGCATTTCATTCAGTACTGAATGAAGTATTATGGTTTGATTCCCAGACCCTCCAATAGCTATTTTCATCATTTATCAAAAACTGATTATCTAATCGGTACATATTGCTATTAAACCTGTCTCTTTTTCAAATGTTACAGACTATGAATTGTTTCGGTTTTTCAACAACTAAGAGTGGATTTTGAGTAGATTGTAATGGCCCTCTATTTACTATTATTGCTACTGCTAATTCTTTTTCAGTTGCTCATAAACAGAGCTGTAGTGACGCAGTTCTGGGCGAAATTGTTCTCTTGGGTCCTGACAAAGTGTCTCAAAGCTAAACTGCAGCTAAACCAAAAGTTTCTAGTTCAGCAGAGGCTTTCGCATGTTCATCCAAAGCGACACCAGGGAGCCCTAAATAGACTACCTTATTTAAAGACCAAGACACTATCAATTTTTTCACTGTTGGTTGATCAAACTATGGTTGCAGTCTGAGAGCTTATGTGAGGACTTGTCTGAAGTTAATGCAAAATTGAATAAAACTTATTCTTGATTTGGTGACTTGCGCAGGATCAGTCACAGATCAAGTTTTTCAGTTTTATATATATTCATTATGTTTTTGGGTTGTCCGTCCGTCTATCTGTCCCTTTCTCGTCAGCGCAATATGTTAGGAACGCCTTAAAGGAATTTCTTACAATTTGGCACAAAGGTCCACTTGGACTCAAGGATGAAATTATTAGAATTTGGTTGTCAAAGGACAAAGGTCAAGGTCACTGTGACCTCACCTTTTTGGCCATGATTCAAGAATTGATGAACAATGAATTGGTGACACTCAAAGGTCAAGGTCACTGTGACCTCAAAGTGACCTTGACAAACTCAAGAATTGATGCTGTAATTATGACAAAATTTCACACAGATGTTTAATGGGATCATAATGTCCTTAACACTTTTTTTTGACAGTTTTGACTCAAATGTTAAAGGTTATTGTGACCTCAAAATAGGTTTTTAGCCATAATTTAAGAATGAATTGGGCGGTTTTAACTTCTGATGCTCTATTTGCAGACGGAAAAGACGAAACTTCAACAAGCAGGCAACAGAGATCCTGAATGAATATTTCTACTCACACCTCAGTAACCCCTACCCCAGCGAGGAGGCTAAAGAAGAGCTGGCAAAGAAGTGTGCCATCACAGTTGCCCAGGTACACCACAGATCAGTGCCACCCCACACCACAGCACCTGTAGGAAAACCGCTGTGCATAGAACAGTGGGAACAACACGATTTCTAATCTGAAGCAGCTGTGAGCGTCTTGGCAAGTAACCTAATAATACATTTTGTGACTGTCATGTGCACAGACAGCTCCTCTAATCTTTTCACAGTAAATTTCAGACAACAAAGAACTCAAAGTATAAATATGCCATGTCATAAGTTTGTTGTTTTGTAATTCAAACCAGAGAAAGCTATTTTTGACCAATGACTGTTTGTTCCTATTGAAGTAATGCAAGCTAAAGACAACACTGCTCTCTTATATTTTATCTCATCATATAGTGGAACAAGTTTTCTTATAATACACAAAATATAAAAAATCCTGAGTCGGTGAAAGTACTTCTGTGAACACAAAAATGGACACAATGGATATAAATGTAATCAATTCTTTTGATAATTGATATTTTAAAAAACTATTCTTTCCTTTTCTTTGTTTCATATCATTAAAAAATTTATGTTTTTGCCTACCAATCAAACCAAGTCAAAAAAATTGACGAAACTATTAATTGACTTATACAAAAGATCAATAGGTAATAATCAATTGTGAAAATAATGGTTCCAGCCCTACAGTATGTGGAAGTAATTAGCAGGACCATTAGCACTGCAGTCATTTGAGGCATGTGCAGTGCAATGATGATTCACTATAAATCTTACAGTGACTTACCAAACATCTAAAGACTCTTGGGATGTTTGTGCCAATGCTGCTGACAAGCAAAAAGAGTAAAATATTTAGGCACCTTGTTTTTTTTCATCTTTGCATTCTAGCACTCAAGTTGTTTCAGTCCTGTGAGACTTGATAATAAGGAAAGCAATGACAACGCCAAGGTAAACAGCAGTTTGTGTTTTGAATCCATCATTTGGGAATGGATTGTTTTCTCAATTGGTTTCATTAATTTATACCAAGTGATTTGAGGATGCATCTGGGCCTGATTGTGGAAGCTGCTCAGCGGCTGAATGATTTGTAGAGTTTCCGTTTCTTGGCCATAATAAAGGAGAATGTTTACCTACTCTGTGTATTGGAAACTTTGCAGGATTGATTTGGTTTTCATTTTAATGTTGTTTATCATTAGCGCTGGGATTACCCCCCTGGCTTCATCTGGGAGTCCATTAGCAGTAATGGGTGTTAGCGGATGTTGACTGATTGGTGCTTGCGTGAGTTCTGATGATAGCTGCAGTCATGGTGACATAATGAGACTGTTATTGGCAATCATTCCATTCTGGCACTAATGCGGATTCACAGCACCAGTCTATGTAGCCCCTACCTCTGACAGAGGCTCTCTGCAGTGTTACACATGCCATTAAGGCCATGCAAGCTAAAGACTACCCTGATTTCTCTGAATGCTTGCCCTCAAATGTGGAGAGGCTCTGTGTGTTAAGATTTCATGAGAATTAAACTACATTCTCTTGTTTGTCTGCTCAGGTTTCCAACTGGTTTGGGAATAAAAGAATCAGATACAAGAAAAACATTGGTAAGTTCCAAGAAGAAGCCAACATGTACGCTGCGAGAACTGCCGTGAATGCGGCTAATGCATCCTCACATGGAAGCCAAGCAAATTCACCCTCAACTCCAAACTCTGCAGGTGAGACAGGAAGTCCCTGGCTCTGCTCAGCTATTAGACATGTACCTCCTCTCTGTGCATTACTACAACTAAGCAACTATTGCAGTATATCCATTTGAGGCTATTTCAATGCTGGTGCTGGTGATTTGTAAGGAATGAAAGAATTAGGACTAACAAAAGGGCAGTTCTTGTACCAGGAACATGCCTATCACCTGGTAATGCACCATTATATTGAACAGGTTAAACATTTCCCCTTAACAAGCACAACTACCACTCTAGAGCAAAGCTGTGTCAGAGATTAGCCAACCTGAGCCCCATGCCAAGTCTCCCTATGCTTACTGTCCTTTTGTCTTCATCTCAATTAATCGCATTCTTCATGTATGACTATTTAACTCTGTATCCATCATGTTCTGCTGTACTGACATTCAAAGGATACGTCTGGTGATATTCTATAATTCTTTCTTATTGTCAACAAATCACATAAAAAGACAACAATGAATTGAATCTACTAAGAAGTACTGCCTGTTATATTTTATCCTCTGTGCCATTAGACCTCCATTGTTGTCCGAAAACACATAAATCCCATGTAAATACTCACTGTATTAATAGTCCCCCAAAATATGCACTATTTTCTTCTGTTTGGGTAACATTTGCAAAAATCTACAGCACCCCAGTGTTTTAGGAAATTACTTTTTAAAACTGAAACTATATATTTATGACCCAAGATCTTCGTCTTCAGTAGAAACAAATGGGCTGGGGGCTGAGTCCCACTGATAGGGCAGGGAAGTCGGAAAGTACGGAAAAGACAGAATAACGTGTTGTTAATTTTGGGTCTTTTTATAAGACTTGTTGACAATGAAAAAATTAAGTAGAATAAAGCTAGCCTTGTCATTTAAAGCTACAGTCCATTATTTTGAGAATTGACTAGGGGTCAGAACGGGAAACATGTTTAGCCTAGCATAGAACAAGCTAGGGAAGCTAGCTTTTCTGTAAAAAGTGAAAAAATATACACTTAAACCACTCCAAAGCTGATTTATTTACATGTTGTATCCTGTTGTACCAAGTAGTCACCAAATAAATTCCAAAGTCCCTGAAGTTTTGTTGCAAGGTGCATTTTGTCACATTTGACAGAGCTAGGCTAACAGTTTCCCCCTATGTCTAGTGCTTGTACTAAGCTAGGCTAAACATACCCTGAGCCAACTTCTGTACTTAACTGAAACTTGAATGAAATTATAATGATAATTTTACCTTGGCTAAGACAGCAAGAAAGGGAAATTGGACTGCTTTTTCAATTCTTATTTTTTCCTGGTTGTAGCTTAGCCGTGAATAACCTCTTAACTTAACACTAATAAACAAAAACTTACTTGACACAAACGCCTCTTGTGTCTGGTTTCAGCTGTACCTCCTCTGTCCTCATGTGTTCATTAGTTTCCTCTTGGCTCCGTTCCTCTCATCTAACGGAGCCTGTCTGGCTGCTCGCTAACCTCTGCATGGTGCTCCTTGCTTAGCCTGCTTGCTCTCTGTCTCTCTGTGATTCGGCTGCTCCCTCTCTCCTCTCAGGTTCTGCTGGCTCTTTTAACATGTCAAACTCCGGGGACTTGTTCATGAGCGTGCAGTCTCTCAATGGGGACTCGTACCAGGGGGCTCAGGTGGGAGCCAACGTGCAGTCACAGGTAGGGCCGTGAGCAGCGCAGCAGATAATACCTCACCTCCCAATAGACCTTTCTCACAGCAGACATTTTGACTTGTCATACACAGGTGTAACTACTATCATTAATTAGACTAATGTCACATTCAAGTATTTTATAACTCTTAAATTAACTGTAATTCAGTCGAATCAGCTAGTTATGAAGGTGCTATACACCGTTTGTTAGTATTTGGTTTTACTTGTTAACAACCACTACAATTGTAACACATTAAAGGGTAATTTCTGTATTTTTAAACCTGGGCCCTATTTTTACATTTTTTGGGGTGTAAATTGGAATTGGTCCAACCGATCATCTCAGATGGGTTAGGGTTAGGCCGCGAATGGGTTGCAAAGGTAAACGTAATCCTTGCGGGCAATTGTGCCCGTGAAAAGTCCGTCCACTAAAAGTGCTTGTTTTTGCCACTGACAGGCTCAGACTGTTATTCTAAGTGTCGGACA
>LKNJ01002932.1:12103-71666 GCA_002120245.1 Maccullochella peelii | reverse complement strand
TCCATTTTGGAATAAGGCTGTAACATGACAGAATATGGAAAACGTGAAGCGCTGTGAATACTTTCCGGATGCACTGTAAATGGTTTTCCTGTTTCTACTGTGACCTGGATCTGGATGAGCATCAGAAAATAAATGGATCGCCGATTCTTTGATTTAGTTTTATTTTGTGATTGGCCAATGTACATGGATAGATATTCTCAGTGGTGTGTCTTGCCTCATCAGTATGAAGAAAATGTGAACACAGGAATACCTACTGACTTTTACCAGTATCCAAACTCATCTTTTAAAGGCCCCTCTGTCTTGGGATGCCCCCTCGACCCAGTGGAAGTGGTGGGAGAAAGGAGAATGACGGCTATGCTATCTTCCCTAATTGAAAATACGTCCCATCCCATGCAGGACACTCTGACAGCACTAGGCAGCTCCTTCAGTGACAGGCTGCTTCACCCGCGGTGTGTGTGTGAAGGAGAGATACCGCAGGTCCTTCCTTCCTGCTGCTGTCAGACTGGATAATCAACACTGCTCCCAGTAGACCACACACACCAAAAATGACAATTTCACTTGTGCAATATAAATATACACCAAACTATGCAATATCAATATTCCTATGTGCAATAATATCAATTTTAAGTCTGTTTACTTATTTATTTATTATATCTTGCTTTTTCTTTACTGATGTTTGAGAAAACAGGTATAGCGCAATAGCAACAATCAGCTTCTCACAATGAGTGATGGGATCCTACATGAAAACATAGTTTTCTGGTTTCTGGTTGGAAAATGGTGACATAATTTCATGCACCAATCAGAATTTAGCAATATTTGAATCAAAATCCGAGGACAGTTGCAGGGTTGTCTGCTCATTGTGCCAGGGCACTGTCAATAAAATATGATCAAACCACACACACAGACTGATGAAGTAGCTGAACGTTGATTGTTACATATTTTGTCATTAACACTGAATGTTAGAAAGACTTTAAAACCAAGTTTTCAGGGGCTTTATAGCTGCCACATTTTCTCTTTCCTACTGCTGCTAAAGTGGTATAGTATTGCCATGAGTAACAGCATAATTGGATTCATCCAAGGACAACAGAATAATTTCAGAGAACAAAAGAAAGTTTTATTTGTTATCAAACTGATGAAAAAAGGTTATGAAAAGTAACAAATATAACACAAAAACACGAGTTTCAGTTAAGAAAAAGACTGCACCTCCACATCATTAAATGACAATGGTAGATAATGGAAATGTAAAATGGACAGTAAAATATTGTCAAGACGTTAACTAATGACAAAGAGGTGACAAGACAATGATTTGAGGTTAAAAAACAAAACAAACTTTTAGCTCTTTAAACTATGAACCCCCATCCATTATAACCTCTTTGTTTTTCTGTCTTTGTCATAATTCTGACTTTATTATCTTTCAAAAAGAAATAACACTAGTGTAACCCAGAACAAGAACGCCATGATACAGAAGGAAGGGCACCTTGTATTTGTTGGACAACTGCAAGTAGTTAAATATTCATGCAACTTTAGAAACATATCTGGTGAGATCTCTAGGCTAACAATACATTTTTATTCTTTATGAAATATCAATATGATTCTCCACATTCTGATTAAAGTTTTTCTCCATGTAAATCAACAGTTAATAGATTTTGTCATGAAATACGCTGATAAACCATATCTTCAGTCTGTACAATAGAGGTACTAAAAATTACAACTGTCATGGTATATGTACAATTTCCTACCTACAAAGTACAACAGCTAGCATGTATTAAAATATGTAAACAAATTTCTTGTTTTTTGACACAGTTGACTGTGACAGCAGATAGAATTCATACTTTCAACATTTGATTTATTTCTGTATACACATTTGTTAACAGTGTTAAGTACTGCATGTCTTCCTCCTGACACCTCCATAGAAAAAGAGAACAATAGGCAATGAACCAACATACAGTTTTGCAAAAAGATAAAACCACCACTGTCTGTGCATCAATAATAGACCTTTTCTTTAAGAGATAGTTTTTCCATAACATTTTTGAGGGGTTCAAACAGAGGAGAGGGGCTAAGTTCTGATCTGATGATGAAGAACTGTTTGGCATCAAAGAGAACATGGTCCAAGTTGAACACTGTATACTGGACTTTTACTGTACTGTACTTTACGGTAGAATTCGGATGGCATGCATTTTACAATCAGTTGCTTTATACCAAGAGAACTGGCCACTTCTTTCCACAAAGTGAGTCACTCTGTCTGTCAGACAATGAGAATAATTATTGTGAATCAGATGCCAGAGCGAACATATTCTATGAGATCTGCCCATGGCATGTTGCTCACTTGGTATCATTTTGTACACAGAAATTGTTTTCTTTTCTTGCTGTTCTTTTTGTCATTTTTTCCTTTTGTTTAAAACAAAAATAAGTTAGACACCACACTTGTATTATGTATAAACCATAAAAATGTGTCATATTCTGAGTCCTTTTTTAGTTTTATAATGATGGCCTGACCCCTTCTTGTTGATAACTACATGTTTGTTACATGCTGAAAATGTAAAAGATTATGAGCCTTTTGTAATTTGTAACAATTTTACAAAAAAGGTTTTTGTTTAATGCCAAGGATCACATAGCTCTAAAAGTCACTTAGGAGAATGATGTAGCTGTGAAATATTTCTATACTGATAATGTCTGACCAGATAGAAGAGTAAGGTCTCTAAAGTTGATATTTAGCCTTGTCATTATGCTTACAATAGTAAGTGTGCTTTATATTACAGTACATATCATCAGCTCAACTACTCAGCACAGTATAAGATTATTCAAGTTCCACGTTATACCATCATTTGTCATAGCTCCTCACAAGGAAACTGATAAGTAAATGTTCTCTTAGTGCTTTCTGGCTTCACTGTCTCATGTTCATGAAAGTCTCACAGTCACACATAATACTCCTTATCCTTATTTTTCTGTTTCTTGTTGCTGCTTTTTAAGCTCTGCTGTTTGTCCTTCATGACAGCGCCATTGCTCTGCACAGCTGAGTTGGTTATGTAGTTCCTGCTCTCGTCCACCTGGTAGGAGCCTTCATCCCTGTTCCTGTACTTATACATGGCATACAGAAGGATGAGGATGCACAGCGCAGCGGCCGCCACTATTCCGATGACCATCCCGGTGGTGCTGCTAGATTCACGGACCACTTCCGAGGGCCCTGGAACTCGCCTGACGCCCGGCTCTGTGGGGAGTGCTGTGGGTATATTATGGAACATTGGGGAGGTTATTAATGGGCCCCTCAGCTTGGTGCTGTCTACCTCAAAGGATGTGGGCAATGGGAGCAACACTAGGTTGGGCTGGGGTTTTAGCTCGCGGTTATTCATTTTGCCAGCCGGCTGTTTGGCCGGAGCATTGTGGAGGGTTGCGGTGGAGGCAGAGGTGGCGGTGGTGCGGCTCTGGTCGGCGGTTAGAGGTATGGCGGTAATGGTAGTCCTACCGCGTCTGGAGATTGAAGGTTTGTTAGGTCTAAAAGTCTTGGGCGCATGAGCTTTGTAGCCACCTTCAAAGCCTGACGTGGACAAGGTCTTTATATGTTACCAAGGAGAAGGTCGTGTAAAAATCTTCATCATCAGTAGGGGGCAGGTTAGACTTGAACGCTTCCCCAGAGCCATACCCCGATATCACCAAGCCATCATCATCACAATCATCGCTGCCTCGGTCCGACAAGCAAGGTACCCCCGCCTCAGTGGCCTTGGACAGGGACTCTTTGGTGGTCTCAATAATGGTGAGGAGTGGGTGGTGGGTTGAGGGAGTGGGAATGAAGGGTGTACGAGGAGCTACAGAGGGGTGCGCTAATGGATCCTCAAGTACTGGGATGACTAACTCAGCTCCTGGGGTTGGAGACAGACAAGTAGTCATGTTAGAGGGCACAATGGGGGTTTTATGAAATATACTAATTTAGATACATCTGGACATAAAAACACAACAGGCAACGACTAAACCCAAATCCATGAAAATAAACTTGGCATATCAATTTAAACTAAATTAAGATATAAGCAATTTTAAAAAATTCTGCTATAAATTTCAAAAGGCTTAAGAGGTGTGCAAGGATGAGCCAGAAAAATCAAGCTTTGTGTAATGTGCTCAATATAGTAAGGTATACTTTCTTTCTCAATATCAATTTGGAGACTTTTAAGGGAAAGTACAAGCTTCAAATGTAATATAAAAAACTTTGTGCTAAATACAAATGAATAAAAATGTATTCAGCATAGTAATTACAGTCAAAAGATACTATAGCTATTGTTATTCCTTTTTCCCCTTTATTGGATGAGAAGGACAACTTCTAATTGTAGAAAGAGCTTTTCATTTCACAGCATATGCAGTAACGTTAATTTAGATAAAATAAAAAAGTATTTTCCAAACTACAGATTGCTATCATGATAGAAACGACAGACTGACTACAGTGTCACTGCTCAGTTCACTCTCCAAGCATCTTAAACCTCTTGCTTTTTCATGGTAATAGAGAAAATTGTAGTTATAGTTCTACAAACATTTCTCAGATGCAGAGCTGTTCTGGAGGTAAAAGTGATTTTAATCTTAAAGTTAAATTTCAGTGAGAGGATACAAACAACCAGTTTGGGCACAAGTTGGTTATGTAGCCACCTTGAATAGTGCAGATGGAACTGTTTGTGACTTTCCATACAGTACGTACAAATTAGCTAACTAATGTGCACAAATTAGTGTAATTTTTCTTTTTACAATCAATTTGTGCAAATTTCATGAATG
Source organism: Maccullochella peelii (assembly GCA_002120245.1). NCBI lineage: Eukaryota > Metazoa > Chordata > Actinopteri > Centrarchiformes > Percichthyidae > Maccullochella > Maccullochella peelii. The sequence continues at coordinate 66,914 of LKNJ01002932.1, read as the reverse complement.
AGGCCCAGTGGCTTCTCATGTATTCAAGACCAAGGCATTCCAGATAGTAGAAGGTCAACAGTCTAGATAAATAATTGGATTGCAGAAACGTTTTGTCACCTAACAGGGAACACTGATCATGTCTGTTTCATTATACTGTCATCCAAATTTTGATGGCATTATGAACCTCCTTTCTCCTCTATTGCCTTTTCACTGGACTTCACTTTACTGTTTCTTGACATTTAAAAAAAAAAAGTTCTTTATGGAATATTTGCTTTATTTGACAAATGACAATGATTCTGTCCAAAGAGCAGCTCTGTGACCAAGAAAAAGCAGTAACTATAACTTCGATTTTAAGTTTATAGAATGTCAAGTCACCTGAATGCTCACCCTTTGTAAAATACTGGCCTGAGTGAAAGATGTCATGACATATACTTTCATCAATTGTGTTCAACAGCTTCATTTTGTAGTTAGCCTCTTCACCAGAAGAACAGAAAACCCCTAACAAATCAATTTAAATACGTACTTGCTATACTACAGTTTAATAGTTTTTCTTCTTTATCACAGGTAAGTGTAAAAATCAGACCAATAAAATCAGACCAATTCTATTCCAACTGAAAATAATGTCTAAACTCAAATCTAAACTCTACAATGAATCTGCTACAATGGAAAGCTATGACTGTATGTTGTACTGTTGGTTTACCATATCACTTTCTGTTAGGCTTACTAATAACAAGACTTGCTAGAGATGTGTTTATTACCATAAACATGTATGAACTTTTGTTCCATTTGACAGTACGATTACAGAGCAACAAACTTCTTATGTTTTTCATCTACTTGGGCCTTGGTAAAATTACTCATCACAGAAGGTGAAGTAAAACTGCTGTACATAATACAACAAAATACAGTATGTTGGTACTTTCTAACAACCAACAATTGGCAAACCATTGAATACTAAGGTGTAACACCATACACAGATTACTGTAACATGTACAGCCATTTCTTGAATAGTTTGCCAATTGTTGACTGTACTCCATTTTTCTTGCTGTGTGTGGTCACTGTGGCAAAGCTAGCTGTTTGTGGTCAGTAAACACTTCCAAACTGTACACTGGCTACTTGTTAAACAGTGAAGTGTCATTGTCTTTTCTGTATTTGATAAAAACAGAAGTTGTAATATGGAGGCGTGGCTGCTGTAGAGTTGTTGGAATGGGCTTTGACAGAGCTGGACTTAGTAACTTACCCAACACCGCAATTCGGCAATAACAAAAGGCTTCAAATGACCACTTCTAACATTGTAATTATGTTACTCTGTATTTTTCCCCATTTACAATCTATATTTGTACCTCTGCAAATAGTTTTTTTCTGTGACATCTGCATTATTCCCTTCAATGGTTAACAGCACATTCAAGCAAAAAGAGTAGACTTTCTGGTAACAAGGGTTGATATATGCTATTTTTAAGAAGAAGTGCTAAAAAGTTTGATTTACCAATCATGGAGATGTGATCTCAAGCAAGTATCATTTGAGTGAACATTCAAAGTGCCATTGACATGGAAAGTATGCACTGCCATAAAGTATGTGCATACTGACTCTTTGATGCACATTCTAAATTCTAAATTCTATATCAATTAAAGCAAACTGTTATGTGACTCACAAATTATCACAAACACCAACATATACATTCACAAGCACACAACTCATCTGTAGATCGAACAAAGGCCATTTTATTCTATAATGTCAAACAATAAAACACTATTAAAGACTCATTCAATTGTCAAGGTCCACAGCTTGATCGGAGATGCAGTTTGCAAGCTTTTAGACAAGTGCAGCTTCAAACAGATGTTTAGAAGATCATATCATCTCTGATGTAGTCAATATTTCAAGGTAGTACATGTAGCATTTTGTGTTTATACAGAGTATTACTAAATGCTGAACAGTGAGTCAGCCTATATTTAATTTATGAAAATGTTCTCAACAACCAGTCAGGTTTCCTTTGAACAAATCCTATAATTGTACCACAGGATTCAATTCTACTGAATCATATTTGTTCACACATTTGTGAGTTGTTTTGTGTTTTTTTCTGAATAAAAATGAGCAAATGTTGCGTCTGTGGCTGAATAGTAAAGGAATTAGTTTAATGCACTAAAATCTAAAAGCTGAGGAGAAGTAATCAATATTAGGAAACTCTCTCCACTTGTTAGACCGTTTACAACTGTTAGGACTAGGTGATCCCAGTCCCCCAACTAACACCTACCTATTTTAAAATTATTGGTATTTCCTATTGCTTCAAACAATTCAGTGGTGTGAAAATGCTAAAATTGCTACATGTAACACCTATCATGTTCATTAGCCACTTTGCTTTTAGTGTGATACACAAGAATAAACATTTTGAGATGTTTCACTACTCACGTTTTACAAACTGCATCTTTAAAAAACATTTCAAAGAGAGTGATACATACTGTATATTGTCAACTTACATCAACAAATTGCCCGCATGATTTAGGCATGAAGAAAAGAATTTACAAAGGAAAAGTGTGTAAGACTGTTGGATAGCCGCTTGGTACCGTTAAATATCATTTTTATCCATTGTAGATTGTGTTCTATCTTAAAACACGACGGTACAGGGAGGCAACAACACATACATCCACACCACATAACATAAAAAATAAACACCATAATTCTGTTTTTTTATGTTTTGTTTTTTGCTGGTAAATAATTTGTTCTTACAAAAAATGTATATCTACATTTTTTTTTCATTGCAATAGACTTCAATAGTATCTAAAATCTATTCATGTTACAGTTTTTGCTTAAATTGTCATTTGTTCTTTAGTGTAGAATGGATGGATGAATTTATATTTTAATCTAAAGACAAGGGAGAAGGTGAAGAAGGGGTGGTACCTATGAACATACTACATAGGAAATGAGGGTGATGAGGGTGACAGTGTAAGTCAGTTGCCATGTCCATGTAAAGGCAGTACGAAGCGGTCGGGCGGCATTAGAGCTTTTGGCTGTAAGGAAGGGATGGGGATATACAAACAATGAGCAATATACATGCCCATCTACAGAAAAGAACAGAAGAACTCTACCACTGACAAGTCTGACAAACCCTAAACTGCAACTTCTTAGCCATGCAATTAATTTGTTTTTTGTCTTACAGTGAAAATATTATTCAGCAAAGATTAATTTGTTTTGTCAAAATAGGAAAAAAAAAAAAAAAAGAGTATAGATATGTGAGAAATGGATCTGGAACTGAAAAGTTGATTGTGCAGCTGTTGTTGTTTAAAACTTTTACTTTTTAATTCAATATTTGTCAGGAAAGCATACTGTAGGACATAAGACACAGAAGTTAGTCACTGAAATAGTTCCAAATCCAAAAAAGTCAAATTATTTCATACTGTGATCTAAATATTATCAGATTGACAAAAAAACAAACCAAACATACTTAATAAGCCAAAAACCATAATCAGAACCAAAATGCCAGTGATCAATTGGATAAATACAAAAAATATGACCAGTCAAAACTATCAAATGAAAAATGTTAAGATGAAAGAACAAAGCCATTTAAAATTTTGCACACACTACAACCAGATGCACACAATAGAAAACAGACACTGTTGAGAGAGGCACTCGACTGGAGGACGGGCTCCTCTCTCATGTGTTTCTTGATGACAAATCTATCTGTAATGTTAGTCTTTAAACATGAACCGGCCGTGCAGTCTGGGTGTACATCAGAGAGAGACGGTACTGGCTGAGAATGGATTTTTAAATTTTTTTTTATGGTTTTGTTTTAGCTGAACTGCAGGATGTTGATGCATGCTTAAAGTAAGTTGCATTTAGGGAAAGTAGAAAAGAAACAACACAGCAAACTGGGAGCAGGTAAGACTGACCAATGTTAGAAAAATAGGAGACGGACACTGTGTCCCAATCCCTTACTATAAATGTATGGTTAATAAAGTTATTGAAACAGTTTGTACTGGCAAGAAACAACATGTGACACTCATTATACAACATGTGTGCAGATAGACAATAGTCAAACTGCAACTTTGTAAGGCTATGACCACTTCTCCTCTATTTCTGTTGTACATTGCATTGTGACATAACAGTAACCATTATCCCCACACTCAACAGTAAGTAAATTCAGTATGCAAACTGACATGTTTGAGTATACATTTTGTCACTTTTCCAGTGTGAACACACTGCAAACCCCCCACCACCTCCCCTACCCCCGAAATAAATAAATAAAAACAACCTAGTTTAATTTGTGTGTAGTATGCAATTGGGACACAGCTCAAGTTTAACCAATAGCAGTGGGGAAGAGGACAAAATAAAAACACAAAACATATATTAATAATATTTTGTCATGTACTGTATGTGAAATGCAATTTATTCAGGATTCAAGTATGATAAAGAGTCAAAAGACAAGCTTAAAGCTGATATCCATAACACTGTGCATGTTGTCACCTTGTGCAGTGGTGGAAGGTGTGCTCCAAAGATGGCAGTTGGAAGTAGAAGCAGCAGTTTGTGTGAAAGCTTGCATGTATCTAAACCTGCCAATGTGCCAAAAACTTGTTCCAGTTAATTTTATACTGATAGGCTCAGCTGTTGAATTTGATGCATGAAAATAAAATTCAACAACTTCATATAAGCATACCATCAGAACAACAGTTAACCAATGGGGAGGATCGCCAGTCAGATTAAGGTTTCGACTCAAAACAAATCTAGTCTGAAAGCAGTGCCACTGTCAAACCACAGTTGTGATTTGTAATTCTTAAGATAACTCGACCACTCAGAAGAATATATAAACATTTATTGACTGAAAAATATTACGGATACCAGCTTCAACCCCATAGTGTCTTTTGACATATGATTCAATATTTTGCCTAATGCAACCCACATGTTTTTTCCATGTAGGTAAAAATATAACTGGAGAGAAATTCCATAAGATGGCACATATCTGACTAGTCTATGTTTATATGAAAATGAAGACCAATGGTTGCTGATAGATATGGTCTTTAAAAAGGGTCTGCTCACCAATTGTGATTTAAAACACTGTTCAATGAACTTGTGAAAAACAAGTTCTGATAAACCCCAAGCATACCTGGTGTATAAACACTTTTGTGTGTAAAGCAGATTTAATGAAAGCCCTTCAACTCTTCAAAATATTTCTTTAACAGTGTCCCATATTTTTTAAGTAAAACAAACCCATGTTTTTAATAAACATTTTTAGTAGTTTTAATGTGATTTATTTTATCTCTTAAATGTTACCTATTACTATTTTATCAGAGTATTATTTTTTATACTATAGTGCTTTGTTAATCATTTAATAATTATTTATTGTTTAATAGTTTTTAATGTATTATTAATCAACGTGGAACTATCACTCTGACATAATGGACACCCTTTTCACACCCCAGCCCTGGATGTTTGACCAGGGCTGATTATGGGTTTGACACTGCACAGCATAAGTGTGTAAGTGTGACTATGCATTTTACGGCTGTGGTCAGATTCCTTGTGTTTTAAAATCTTGGTCAAATCTGACATAATCTTTTATTACACAGATAAAAAGAAATTTCACAAAAATCTGCTCTCAAATTATGAACACACCCAAAACAAGAACAGAGAATAGCTACATGATATTGTTAAGATGTATTATTATTATCAACAAACACACAGGGTGTGATGCATGTCAAAACTATTTTAAGCAACAAGCACAATGGCAAGCACTAAGTGTCTTTGGTGCACGATATGTGTGGCTTCTCTAAGCAAACCTGCTATATTGGATCATGTATGTACAGTATGGTCAGCAGCACAAAGTGCAAAAGGGCTGGGTGAAGTGAAATATAGATTGGAGGGTGTGGTGATAATAATAAATTCACTCTAAGCTGATCACATCACTGGTCTTATATCTCTGACACAGCTGAGCCAATCACAGTGAAGCATGACAACAGCTCAGCAAATGAAGATATGGAAATTATATTGTTGTACCATGTGAGCACACAGCACCACAAATCTGCAGCCAGATGCAAATAATGTGGGTGACGGTGTTCTTTTATCAGTTAATTAGTATAATGATTTTGAAAGTAAATGGGTGTAGGTATGTGTCATGAGCCTGCACCATAACAGAAAACTGACATATAGTAAAGTTAAATGTGTCATATAAAGTTAGACATTAAAATGATGCATGTTCAGCGTCACATGTTGCCAATGTTTTTTCTGATCACTGTAGTTGCAAGAAATATGTTGACTATGGCTGTTTGTAGCTGGAACGTAACTGACGTAACCATGCAAATTGGAAGCGTCCCCTATCTGATGATGCTATGGAGGAAATACCCTCAGTCAGTACTGTAATGCAAATCCATTTTAACTTTAGAGATTCATTTATCCAAAAATTTGCAGCCAAGAAATAATGTGTCTGCTCTTTCAAACACCTTCTCCATCAATAGCAGCACACATAAGGCAGACTGGATTAGCTATAATTTTCATTGTTCAATGAATGTACCTATAGTTATCATACAAACCAGCAAGCATCGCATGCCTGGCACTTTCACACCACAACAAAATGAAACAAAGGATTTTTAACCCTTTTTAACGCACAATGAAATATCATTTATCAGATTTGTGGCAATGAAAAAGAGCTTATTTCAAATAGCTAGAACTTTTCAAAATGATATACATATGAGCAGTTCAGCCTACCATTATAGCCTAGCGGCCTCTAGCCCCTGGCAGGGTTTTTTTGGCAACCCCCATGGGTCCCCTACAGACATTAAAATTGCTTTTACTGTCAACATTACGATCACTATTAAATTAAGTGAATAACATGGACTGTGTTTCACACCTTATCAGATGGCTGCGATGCACACTTTTGAGGAGGAAGAAGTTTTCCTACAGTTTTTTATGGGGCTTTTTTCCTATCTTTAATCAAGAACATGGTCTTTCAATTTGAGAGCAGATATAGTGTTGCTTGCGCAGATTTCCTGCACTCCAGCTTCAGCCCTTCTCCTCTCACTCAGGCTGCTTCTGTGCGCTTGTGAAACGTCTGCTCTCACATTTCTGACCTGCTCTCGGATTTTTTGTGCAAGAACCCTGTCAAAATTCCCCAACCAATAGAATGCCAGCTGTAGTGTTAGCCAATTAAATGATCGCTTCCACATTGCAGGCGTGTTCGCTTTACTTCTTACAGCATCCCATACGGGCGGTTACACTCTAACCCGGGTTCATCCACTCCCGCCCTCCACAGCTTTATTATATGTACAGTTAATGTATACTGTATACCAGTGCCCGTAGTTTTTATTTTACTAAAATAGCTACATGTAATATTAGCCGTACAGCACACCAATGGGAGGAAAGTCACCTTCATGACTCAGGAGCGGGAGTCTAGCGGATCGCTGGACAACATGGACCACCAAAGTCAAGGACAAGTTTTTTACTTTAATGGTGCTATTACTGGAACCAACTTTTTTGTGACATCGTTTTATTTTGTCATTCATTGTACGCTGGCAAGGATGTCATGAATCAACCACATCAGCTCATGCTCATTGACAAACATGGCGACGCCCATTTTGTTGTTAGTTGTGTAGCAGCAGTGTTGCCATAACGTAACACTTTAAAGCCAAGGATATTATCATGGGTATATTCTTGTGCCACAAATATGACTTTATCAATTCAATTTGAAGGAAATATTAGCACCATTAAAATAAAAAACTTACTTGAGATCCTTGACTTTGGCGGCCCATGTTGCTCCCGCTAGCGTTTTCCTCTCACTGGCCTCCCATCGGTGTGCTGTACGGCTACTAGTCTATTACATGTAGCTATTATAGTAAGTCTGTTGTTATGAACCTATGATGCAGGGAGGCTTAATTCTCTTGGCTTTACTACCCTAAATAATGTGAATGCCACCCTGAAACTGTTATACTTATTTCAGCACTGACCTTTGCAGAAACTATGGAAAGATATTACATTAGTCATCACTGATTACATAGTCTCTGACTTTAAGATATTTTAATGTTTTTGGTTGTGTTTAATGAATTTAATTATAATATTGGAGAAATACCATATCCACCAATCAAAATATACCCTAATTTCAATTAATCATTAATAAAACCAAACATTTCATTGACACAATCTCCTTTTCATTAGTATGAAGGCTGTGAAAATTATTTAATTTATGGGATGCTGTAAGAAGTAAAGCGAACGTGCCTGCAACATGGCATCGATCATTTCATTGGCTACAGCTGGCATTCTATTGGTTGGGGAATTTTGACAGGGTTCTTGCACAAAAAGTGAGAGAGCAGAGCTCAAATGTGTAAGCAGACGTTTCACGAGCGCACAGAAGCAGCCAGAGTGCGAGGAGAAGGGCTGAAGCTGGAGTGCAGGAAATCTGCGCAAGCAACAATATTTCTGAGTGCAAGCATACAGTCTGAGCAGAAGCAGAGCAAATCCAAGTACATGCAGGGGCTATTTGAGTGAGAGAGCAGGGTTTTGAGGGAGAGTATTACAAAATCTGAACAAATGGAAAGTCCACGCTCTGGATTAAAGATAGGAAAAAAAGCCCCATATTTTTGGCATTTCAGTGTGGTCAGAGATCTTTACGAAAAAAACAACAACCTGAAAATGAATTGTGGATGTGCTTTCCAGATTTAGCTGGTATAGTGTGGACATAATCTAAGATAGCTAAATGAGGAATACATTTTGATCAAGAAACTGGTGAAGTGGGTCTCGACAATAATTCCACCTTTCATTTGGCACTGTATTTAAAAACAGTATTGTGATTCTTACTAGGTATTTTTTGAAAGATTTATGACATTGTGACATTGACAGCTTAAAGAAATTAATAAGGGAGTGGGAAATTTTTTATTATTAATCATTGACCATGGGGTGTTTTGGTACCAATATCATATTGTATGAATCAGAAAAAATATAGAACCTCTTTACTTGCTCATCAAATGTTCAAAGATTTACAGTATAAACTATTTAAGAACCCTTCTTAATTGCCATCTTATGAAATTAATTGAAAGGAAAGGAGAAAACAACAGATTTACAACAGAGAACAGAATCACTTTGATAACTGATAAACCAGACAGACCACAGCCACACTGACAAAATAAAGACAGTGTGGGGTAAAAAAGACGGCATTCAATGTAGCTGCGACTGCAAAAATGGTTTCCAACTTAGACAGAAATGCAGACAAAGCAACCAAGTTAGTCTAAATACATGGAGTCAAAGATAAATAAAAAAACATGCAAAGAAATAATCAAAGGTCAGCCTGAAGTGAATGATATGAAGAGTTTGCTAAACCATGGTACCAATAATTGCTGAAGGAAAAAATTAAAGTGGAAAATTTTAGAATTTGTGGCAAAAAAATTATTTTTATGCCATCTACACTCAATTCTGTTCAAATGCAAAATAGCATTAGGGAATTAGTTGGTAGGTGAAGGAAAGGGACAGGAAGACTGACTGAAGAATTAGAAGGATACAACAGTTTCAAATACAACTGCCATCAGTTACATATGGAAATTTCCCTGTTTAGGATGAAAAAGTTGATGGCAACAAAATATATATTTTTTGCCTTTTTATTTGCTTTGAAAACAGAAATAGGGATGTTTTCATTAAAAGCCGCATGGTACAAAGCTGAATGGAACCCCAGAATATATGTGGAAACAATTATCACCCACCAAAACGTCATGTCACACATGCTGAGGCCAAAATACACAAAAGTGTTTTTGGATAATTGGCGAATAGACGGGAATGATTTCTCAATAACAAAATTTAGAAAAGACAAAACAAAACAGGAAATAACATTGACTCCCAAAATTATACAACAAAGTAAACTTAAAATCAAACCATGCCACTGTCAACGTCAAAGTGATGTTAGGGTTAGTATGGTATGAATTTCTGTGTAAACACATGATTGGATGACTGGGGCCCTGTCTTTGTCTTTCTTCACAAATCCCCATGAATCTTATGGCTACACAGCACAGCTTTAAACCAATTTGAATCACAACCTTTCACATACTATTTGAAAAAATTTGGGAATGACCTCCAAGAGGGAGAGCCTACTGGTGGTCAGCAGAACAGCACTAATCATGCGTTTGAATGTTACCGTTAGCAATTAGACTATAAACATTTCACCTGAGAGAAATCACAATCTGATGTTAATGCTTGACATAAAGCAAAGTACTTATTTTCTTGTGAAATATCATGGAGTGCAACTCACCCAAACCCAGTTTACCTAGCTTTTTATTTGCAGAATAGCTCAATATAATTTCATCTGCAACAGAATGTGTGGATTTACAGTAGCAGAAAGGTTTTTACAGGTACTTTGTTGTCTTGACTGAACAAAGTACTGAAGCTGACATGCCATTTACACTGAACACCAGCCCTTTGAAGGCGTTCTGTTTGCTTCTGGGTGGACATCATGAATTAAATTACTTCTGAGAGCATTCAAATAAGCATTATTTTGAAAGGTTATGTTGTATTTTTTAAAATGGGAAACTAAAACATGCTATGAACATGTTAAAATTAAAAACCCTTTAGAAAAAGAATCTAACTGTCATGCACCTGAGAAAGGTGTTTGATTATTTAGTATGGAAGTGACAACATGGCTGCTTGCTGCTTCCTACAAAAACTATGCTGCTAAAATATGGAAATTCCCAAATTCTTTCAAATTAATTCTCTAAGTTATCATAAGGTTTAAACATTTTAGAATGTTTAATATTTAGATACAAAAAGACAGAATAACAAGTATACCTAAAAGCAAAAGTATGACCCAAAAAAAGGAAAAACTTGTACACAGAAATTCAATGATATCTGTTCTCTATTACATATACCAACGCAAGCCTCTAAATATGGAAAAACACAAATGAAAACAAAAAGTAAAGTACTTCACTTTAGTCTAGACAACACTCTCCCTTAGCAGAAAACAAATTTTAAAAACAAAGACTATCAAAATGTATTGTTTCAAAATGAAAATCAGTAGAGCAGTGAATGGCAGGAGCAGTGGACTCAAACACGATGTGACATTTTGCTGCATCAGTGAAGAGAACATGGTTCACCATCATACATTTTTTGTGATGATATGTAATAACCCTTATTATTCCTCTCAGCAGACAAAATTTGTATGTATATTGGTGACCATGTTAACCACTTTGGAAGACCCCATGTGCAAGTGTAGCTCATGACATTAATGGCCTTCTGTGTTACTGTTGTCAACTAGCAACATACTAAATTAACTTTCTGTATGCCTGATGTACCAGTTTAACTATATTCAATTTGAATTTGAACTTTTAATAATCCAGCTTTCCATGTGTAGTGCAGCTTACTATGCTTATTGTTACCACATTGGCTGTTTTATGAAGTTACACTTTGTCTAACCATGGGGATATGATGCTTTGAGGATACGTTGATCCTCTGGTGCAGATGAGTGAAAGCACAAAGAAAGCAAGCAAATGCAAACTAACCTAGCCCACCTGCATGGCTAGTTTCACACTCCTCCAGGTCTTCGTCATCACTCGAACACTCTGCAGATGACACAATGTCATCTGCCGTATGCTTCATGGGCAGAACGTTGGTCATCAGAGGTCACAGCCACAGCAAAGACCCAAACACAAAGAGCCACCAGCAAAAAACAAACAAGACACACAAAGACAAGGGAAAATATACAAAACAAGTTAGAAGGTGGGCATGAAAGTTCATTTTTGACCTTGGAAAAAGTATTTTGACAAAAAGATCATAAATCAAGATTCACTTGTTAGCATTTTTTCATAGCTTTCAACTGCATCTCACAGTCTCATCTGATTGTTGCAAGATGGCTTAGTTGTTATTATCCAAGTTCCATACTTAGGTGATGTGATAACAGGTGGTCAAATATGGGTGGAGATGGTAACCACTTTCTCTGTTTAAAGATAGTCTCTGGTGTCTGATGTGAATGTCCTCCTTGATGTTTCTCCGGTCTTCCACTCTCTGAGATACTAGGTTTCCTGTACACCGCGGTCTTTATGCTCCTATCACCAACTCACATAAACACAGGTGTCCGAGAAAGACGATGGTTGAAAGCTCAAGAAAATGCTAGTAATTGGACCTTTGAGTTAAGATTCTTTTTATCAACAGACCTGACAAGTAAAAGGCAATGCATGGCAAATGAAATTGAACATGAGCAATTCTACCAAAGCATGCAATTTCTACAGGTGCCTAAAAATGACAGCCTTCAATTGGTTAGCCAGTGGAAAGCTTTTAATGTTAAACAGCAGCAGTTCTGCTTGCTGATTGCTCTCACAGCTGTTCTGGAGTTTCATTTGAGCTGGTTTAATTGTTTAAGCAAACAGTAATTAGACTGATATCTGGAAGTTCCGTACTGTATGTGAACCCTGCCCCTGTCACTCCTGAGCCAATCTCCATGTTACTCAAGAGACTATAAAATCTAAATAAAAAATATGAATGAAAATAATAAAATAACCAAATTGGAAGATTTTGGGAAAATCACTCCCATGCCACTGTACATCCCAGGCCCCAGCCCAAATGTCAATTTTCACTTTATTTGGTATACAGTTAGAAGGGAGACACCATCAATGTGAATTAAAGGATAGGTTTACACCAAAGTTAGTCACAGAGTTCCACAAGGTTCTGTGCTTGGACCAATTCTATTCACCTTATATATGCTTCCTTTAGGCAATATTATTAGGAAGCACTCCATAAATTCTCATTGTTTTGCAGATGATACCCAGTTAAATTTATCAATCAAGCCAGATGAAACCAATCAATTAGTTAAACTTCAAGCATGCCTCAAGGATATAAAAACCTGGGTGACCTGCAATTTTCTGATATTAAACTCAGACACAGTTATTGTAATTGGTCCAGAACACCTCCGAAACACATTATCTAAAGACATAGTTACTCTGGCCTCCAGCACCACCATAAGGAATCTCGGGGTTATCTTTGCTCAGGATATGTCCTAACTCCCACATAAAACAAACTTCAAGGACTGCCTTTTTTCACCTATGTAACATTGTAAAAATCACATCCTGTCTCAAAAAGATGCAGAAAAACTAGTCCATGCATTTGTTACATCTAGACTGGATTATTGCAACTCCCTATTATCAGGCTGCCCCAATAAGTCCCTTAAGGCGCTCCAGTTGATCCAGAATGCTGCGACACGTTTACTGACAAGAACCAGGAAAAGAGATCATATTTCGTCCATATTAGCTTCTCTGCACTGGCTCCCCGTACAATCCAGAATAGAATTTAAAGTCCTTCTTCTCACCTACAAAGCCCTTAATGGTCAGGCACCATCATATCTTAAAGAGCTCATAGTACCCTATTACCCCACTAGAGAACTGCGCTCCCAGAATGCAGGGTTCCTTGTGGTTCCTAGAGTCTCTAAAANACTTCAACTGAACTGACCATAAGCAGACTAACCCTGGCAGACACAGCTCTCTACTACTGTGCTCTAGAAACACAGTGATACAAAGTGTAGAAGAGGCTGTACAAAAACCTGAACACAGATATCTGACTACTCTTCAAAGAGGAGGGAAGTGGTATTCAAACCACAGCTTCATATCAGATGGATTCTGCTAATTCCTGTTTTATCAGAGTCACTGTGGTTACAGCTGCTAATGAAACACTGTGGGAGGATTCACATGAGCAGCAAATCCACATCAATGAGATTGCTCTGGCCTGCAGCACCAATGTAAGAAATCTCGGAGTTATCTTTGATCAGGATTTGTCCTTCAACTCCCACATAAAACAAACTTCAAGGACTGCCTTATTTCACCTACATAACATTGCAAAAATCAGGCACATCCTTTCTCAAAAAGATGCAGAAAGACTAGTCCATGCATTTGTTACGTCTAGGCTGGATTATCACAACTCCCTATTATCAGGCTGCCTCAATAAGTCCCTTAAGACAATCCAGTTGATCCAGAATTCTGCAGCATGTTTACTGACAAGAACCAGGAAAAGGGATTCTCTACACAGGCTCCCCGTAAAATCCAGAATAGAATTTAAAATCCTTCTCGTCACCTACAAAGACCTTAATGGTCAGGCACCATCATATTTTAAAGAGCGCATAGTACCCTATTACCCTACTAGAGCACTGCGCTCCCAGAATGCAGGGTTCCTTGTGGTTCTTAGAGTCTCTAAAAGTAGAATGGGAGCCAGAGCCTTCAGCTATCAAGCTCCTCTTCTGTGGAACCAGCTCCCAGTTTGTGTACGGGAGGCAGACGCCCTCCTCANTCATATCTTAAAGAGCTCATAGTACCCTATTACCCCACTAGAGCACTGTGCTCCCAGAATACAGGGTTCCTTGCTGTTCCTAGAGTCTCTAAAAGTAGAATGGGAGCCAGAGCCTTCAGCTATCAAGCTCCTCTTCTGTGGAACCAGCTCCCAGTTTGTGTACGGGAGGCAGACGCCCTCCTCACATTTTAAGAATAGGCTTAAGACTTTCCTCTTTGATAAAGCTTATAGTAGGGCTGACTCAGGTGAGCCCTGAGCCACCCCTTAGTTATGCTGCTATGAGGCCTAGACTGAATTTAAACTGAATTGAATTGAACTTCGCCGTCCTGCAGGTTTAAACTTGTTAAAATACACAATGAACTGCTTCTCATACCAGATTGTAAGAAGGAAACCTGATCCACAAAAATATAAGAAATCCGACAACAATCTGTTTGACTCTCACCCATACAATCCTCAGCTCTGTTCTCTGGGTTCTGTTGGTTCTCTGCAGCAGGAGGATCTTCCTCCATGTGAATATCTGCATGTCAGACAGAAGAATCAGCAGAAAAATTAACAGAGTTTGGTTCAAACTGTACTAGTGTAAGTGTACGGGTTACACTAGACATCACTGGCCCCGCCCACACACTGAGGGCTGTGGGCGGGGCCAGGAGCCAACATTCACCTGCAGCTGTCTCCGATTGGTCGGGAGAACAGACACTCTGGCACCTGCAGAGAGGTGGCAGGGGCTCTAAGTAGACTGTGCTGATTGGCTGGTTGCTGGTGGGCGGGCCTATGTTGTTCCAGTGCGAGCCAATGGGAGAGGAGGTTGCTGCTGACACATCTGTTCAAGAGGAAACAGGAAGTGATGGAAGGTGTGAGTATGGACCATCATACTCAGCTGAGTACACTGAGCTCTGCGCTCCCCTCCTTCTCCACAGTCTCCCCGAACTCCTCCCACACCCGGGTTTTTGCTTTGGTGACCACCGAAGCTGCAGCCGTTCTGGCCTCCCGGTACCTGACTGCTGTTCCAGGAAACCCCTGGGCCAACAGAGCCCGAAAGGCCTCCTTCCTCAGCTTCACGGTTCTTCGGTTGCCGCCACGACAGGCACCGACAACCTTCTGACCACAACTCCTAACAGCCGCCGGGGCAATGCACAATGACCCATGTGAGAATAATCACATTACTGGATTATCATTACTGATGTGTTAATGTGTTCATCATTTTAATGTTGCAGCTGGTGAAGGTGGAGCTCATTTGAATGACTATACTGCTGGGTAGATTCATCTACAGTCATCATTATTTATTTATTAACCATTATTTATGTATTTAATCTGAATCTGCAAAGTAACTGAAGTTCATCAGATCAGTGTAGTGGAGTGAAAAGTACAATAAAGTATAAAGTAACAGAAAAAATAAAAATTCAGGTAAGGTAGTAGGCTACCTCAGAATCTGCATTAGAGACAAGCTGCAGGAAAACCCTGCCTCTCCCCCAGTGCATGCTGGGAATTATTGCATACCCTGAAGACCTCAGCAGTTTGAGGGTTAAAAACGATGACTTCCCACGAATAAACGTGATGAAACAACAGAGTTGTGACTGAAACCACTAAATACTGAAAACTAACACAAATAAAGAGTAGAAAAGTAACAGGTGGAAATAATTTGATTATTTCTGTGACATTAAACATTAAATATAAATATCAGGTTCAGTTTGTTCAGTGAAACATCAAATTCATCTGTTTTTATGTTTAAAGTTTGTTTAATAATGTGAAAATGAAGCTTTCACACTGAACAGAAATAAACAGCTTATTCATGTTTAATTAAACTTTATTTAAACTTGAACTTAGAAGCAGAGTTTCAATAAGATCCAGTTTGTTCAGTTCACAATCATTTTGAATGTTTTAATAATCTGAACATCAACAGACACAAACGGGATAAACTGACCGTATGTTTGTCTACGGAGCTTCCTGAACGGACAGTTTTCTCTGAGCCGCAGCATACAGGACTTCCTCCTCACAGGCAGAGACTCCATAGAGAAAACACTCGACTTTAAAACTCCGTTTAAACGTCTCGATTCTGTAGAAACAAATTGTTTTCTTCAGTTCAGAACCTCATCCAACCTGTGAAGACTTCAGTCAACACAAACATCTCTGACAAACACCGAGTGTCTGTCGACAGCCTACCTGCAGACGGCTCACCTGAGCCTTCAAAATAAAAGCCCTGCCTAAATAGGTTAAACAGGCTGTCTCTGAATGTTCGTCTTTACTGATGAACACGAGTCACCGTCTAACACCTGAACTCAGATCAGTTTCGGAAGACAATAAAATAAACTTTGACTGATGACTCATAAGAAACTTTTTCACCTTTTGTACTTTTTAAATGTCACTTCAATAAAATGAAAGAAATCTGTTTATTCTAAATCAAGTGATTAACCCGTTTATATGGAGGCTGTTCATTTATTTCACAATCTGACAGAGATCTTTACTTTCTATCTTATTGTCTGGCTATAAAATAAATTCCTTCATTCTTTATTTTTATTAGATTTAATGGCTTTTTAAAAATCTTTTTCTGTTATTGTTCCCTGTTTAAATAAAGGTTGAATGAATATGAAATCGATCACCTGTCAGGGTTCGATACTTCACAGTTCTTTAAATGTCATGTAGCATCTTGTACATCATGTTGTTTAATAGTTTAGTATTTCATATCTGCAGCTGAGCTGTTTGTTTCACAATAAGAGCCTCCTTTCTGCATGAAGTATTATTTTGGTAATTTTAGGTGTTTATTGGGACTCAAACACAGTAACATATTCTGATACTGATTGATCGACAATCAGCAGCAAGTTCATCAAACTCTCAGTTTGTACAGCAGGTAAAACCAAAAAAACTAAATAAACTACATTTGTGAAGCAGGTGATGATGTTATTGACAGGTCAAAATATATGATGGAACGCTGAAACTCAGTGAAGGTTTAAGGTAAAACTAAAACACCTGTAAACCTGCAGGACCCACCTGTCAGGTGTGTTGGTTAGATCATGTATGTAATTATTGATTTCTTACTCTCAAAATCAATAAGTGATTCAAACGACAACAGAGCTGTTAATCACAAAAACATATTTATATTTTATAGATATAAATCAATCATTCATATTATTTGTCAATAAGACGTCACTTCACATTAAAACTCAAACTTTTGAACTCGTAGTCTTGATGCTTTTATTTTGAAGTCAGACTGTCAGTACTTCCTGTGTGCAGGTGCCTGTTGCTCGGTGTCTACTGTCGGTCCTACCGGTTCAACTGGAACAATAACAACAGCTTCATGTAACTGAAGAGCAGACTGATCAATAATCAATACAGACTGATCAGATCACAGACTCGTGTAATCAATGATAATAATCAATAATAACAATTTGTCAGAGTTAAACTGTAAAATAACATTTTGTTTAAACTCGTGTCTTAAGAAAAAAAATAAAGAAATTAACATAAAACTGGAGAATTATGACACAGGAAGTGAACTTCATGCTTTTATTGTGAAATGTGAAACTTTGGGTAAAGTATAAAAACAGAAACAAACTGAAGTTTTTTTTTAATACACTGAGCATCAAATATTTAATGATCATAAAACTGATTTCACAAAAAATGTTGAAAATGGACAGGCAGTGAACAGGAAGTAAACAGGAATAAGTTCAACAGCTAAACAAAAACAAAAAACCCGTTTCTGCTGAGAATGTTAATAAAATGTGAATGAAATAAACATCAGAAGAGTGGGCGGGGTTTACGACATGTGGGCGGAGCTATATAATAACCAGGCGGAGCTATATGTGTTATCCCATCTTAAAAATGTCTGATTCTTACTTAAAACATTTCAAAAGAATAAAACAGTTTTTTGAAAGTTTCACTTCATAAAAAAAGGTTTAAAAAAAAAAACTGATCAGAAATCTTTGAGCCTGACAGGAAGGTCATTGTTTACTGATCAGCCCCAGAACCTCTGTCTGCCGGCAGGTGGAGTCAACACCTCCTCAGGAGGAGGCGGGAGGCTGAAGATGGACCCCGACGCCTCCACTGCGAAGATGAAGTAGATGTTGGCAGCCATCATAGCGAGACTCGGCAGGAAGGAGAGGCCGAAACCAAAACCCCGAACGCTGCTTCCAAAAGCTGCAGCCACCCAGTAAACTAGCCTGGAGACACAAAACAAATGCACCATTAATTAAAAGTTTAAACCTGCCTGGAGACACAAAACAACCCTAAACGTTTGAAACGTTCCACATTCATCTGAAACGTTCTGTGTAAACAGCCTGTGGATCGTTTAGAACAGTGGTTCCCAACTGTCGGCTCGCGGGTCGTTGAAGTACAGTGAATGTGTGGCACAGAGCATTTATTTTGAAGTCTGAACGGACGGGCTACTTGCTAGCTCCACAACATGGCTAAACAAACACACGGTGAGAAAGCTCAAAGAAAACTGCACAAGCCAGGGAATCTCATTTCCACACTAACGCAGAAGAGCTCGTCTTACTTGGAGGTCCTGGATCAGCCTCTTGTCTTACCTGGAGGTCCTGGATCAGCCTCTTGTCTTACCTGGAGGTCCTGGATCAGCCTGCTGTGGACAACATGAAAATCATGCCACTCAACAACAGCATTCAGAGGTGGCTTCAAGAAACCACAGCCATAAAAGGCTATTATGCACTACAGCTGGATGAATCCTCGGATGGTGCCACTTCACATACTGGTTTATGTGAAGCAAGTGAGGGAAGGTGACTGTTCTCTGCAGCAGAGAACGTTTTCAGTACTGAGGGTGGAAAGGGTCGAGCTTTCATGTGACAGCATGCTGAAAAGGAAAGTCAGTGAGGCGATCCTCTCGCAGCATCCCTCCTTCTCCTCCCGCTCAGCACAGCGTGTCTTTGGGAACGTGGCTTCTCAGCTCTGGACCAGCTGAAGATGAAGCATCGGAACAAACACTGAACGCGACTTTATGCCTTGTTTCTACTGCATGGCTCGACTCTTTTTCCCTCTTCCTCCCTGCCCGGACAACATACTGTGTTTACTTCATAGGCATTTCCTGTAGTTAATGCTAATTTCAACTAGCTAGCTGAGAGGCGTCGGCAGGCGGAGAGCATTAAGGCACGTTGTGTGTGTGTGTGTGTGTGTGTGTGTGTGTGTGCAACATGTCATGTCCCATGTCCATGTGTGCACATGCTGATCTGGAGTCAAAAGTAGCCACAGCCCTGGTAACCCTGAACGCACCATGACACACTGAAAGACCGCCCCGTTCATTTGCATGATGAAACAGAAATGTCAAAATAAAATGCAATATATCTGTATATTATATTAATATATCAATTTGTGTCACATTTGATCATTTAATTAATGCTTACATTTATTTTTAATATTATTTTTGGTACATTTAATGGCATATTCATTTATTTATTTTTGATTATGGCAGTTTTGGTCCTCCATATTTTTAATGCACAATTTTAAAATGCACTTTTATGGTTCCAGTTTGTTAAAATCTCACCGTCCGAATGCGAAGACGACAGTCAGCAGAGGGACGAGCTTCAGCTGCTCCTGGCTCAAGTACATCGCCATGACGACTAGCTGCAGGAAGTAGATCAGGAACAGGGAGGTGGAGTCAGAGACAAAACGCCGATGGACGGTGACCTCCTGATGATCCGCCTCCTTCACCTCCCCATCAAACAGAGGCTGCATCACACCTGACCTGAGCCGACTGACACCCAGAACCAGCCAGCCTGAAAGACAGACAGGTGAGACAGGTAAGACAGGTGGGAGACAAACAGGTGAGACAGATGACAGACAGACAAGTGAGAGACAGACAGGTGAAACAGTTGGGACATCATAGCCATGGAAACAGTCACTGACTGTTGACGCCAGGTTCAGGGTGGTGGTGTACTCACCGAGGACGATGGGGGCGGTGGCGAACACAGAGCAGCGCAGTGTGTAGACAAGTCTGAGGGGGGTGCCGTCCAGCAGGGGGGCATCAAACGGCAGGAAGACAAACCCCCCCCACACCAGGAAGGGGAAGAAGAGCACTGAAGTTATCAAGGACATGCCCACCTTCAGGACATCTCTGCTGGGACAGCCCCGCCCACCTAAGAGAGAGACATGTTAAAACCCAACCCAGCCGAGAGAGAGAGACAGGTCAAAGCCCCGCCCACCTGAGATAGAGACAGCTTAGAGAGACAGACAGGTTAAAATCCCGCCCACCTCTCAGAGAGAGACATGTTAAAACCCAACCCAGCCGAGAGAGAGAAAGACAAAGGAGGTGAGGACAGGTATATTTACATGAAGCAGGGGGTGTGTCCTCAGTCCACCCATACTGGTAGCCATGTTGGTTGTAGTCCTGGGGGACTCCTTGGGGACCCAGGAAGGGGCTCTTCTCTGACTCCATTTCCCGCAATGGCTCACTCTCTCTGGGTGAGGAGGGGGAGTGCAGGACGGTCACTGCTGGACTGAACACCTTAGCTGCTTTTTCCGGCAGGTGGTTCTCTACAGGCTCCTCCTCCAGGTGTGTCCTCAGCCCCGCCCCCCCCTCCTCACCACCTCCTCCTCCCCCCTTCCTCTCTTCATCCGCTATCAGCTCTCTCTCACTTTCTGTCCAACTCGCCGCCTCACGTAGAGAAATATCTGACCTCACACTCATCCTGTCACCTTTACCTGTCTGTCCACCTGTCTGTCTGTCTCCAGGCCACTGCAGGGTGCTGGGCTCCATCATGACAGACCTCACCACCTCGTCCTCTCCCTCGGTCTGTCCCGTCTTTGTCCCTCCGCTGTCCTCCAACTTGGTACTTCCTGTCGAGCGCTGGGCATCACCTGGACGATCGTCTATCAGCAGAGACATGTCTGTCTGCCTGCCTGCCTGCCTGCCCGCCTGCCTGCCTGCCTGTCTACTTGTCTGTCTGCTTGCCTGCCTGCCTGCCTGCCTGCCTGCCTACTTGTCTGTCTGCCTGCCTGCCTGCCTGTCTGTCTGCCTGCAAACAGTGAGACAGACACGAGGAAGTTCAGGAGGAGCTGCAGAAAGCAGTCCCCAACAAATGCATGCTGTATATTTTTGGCATTTGTGTATTTCACAGCCAGCAGAGAGAGACAGGTGGGGAGAGAGAGACAGGTGGGGAGAGAGGGGTACATTGTGGTTATGTGGTTCGTCTTTGACTGGACACTTCTACATATAAGTGGGGACGAAGAACCTGGTGGTCTGACCTCCACCTGACCCTCACTGTACAGTCTGAAGTTTAATGTAGCCCCCCTGGTTCAGTCCACCAAACACAAACCAACCTGTAGACCACAGATCTCAGATCTGGTTTTAAAAGGAGGTGAACTCGTCCCCCTGTAATTGGTCATCAATACGTACGGAGCTGTCCACATATTTTTGGCCTCACAGAGAATCATAAACACACAGTTTGACATGTTAATGACATATTTACCTGTTTTAGTTCACCTGTCAAGAACTTCCACATACACACAGCATATATTATATAAATCTGATTCTGATTCTATATATATATATTATACTTATATACAGTATATATTATAATTATAATTATAATATGACTTATAATTATGGTTATAATTATTTAATTATAACCACACGCACGCACATGCACACCCACACGCACGCACACACACCATAAGTGACGTCATTATAATTTCAACATGGCGGCCATGATGTGTTTCAGATTAAACATCAGAATCAAAACAAATTCGAGTTAAAGTAGTGTCTGATCGACTATTTCATGTCATTATCTACGTGATTATGTTACTGATCAATGATCAGAAGAAAACTGATCAATATTCAGTGGTAGAGAAGCAGCAGCTCTGTGCTAACATGCTAACATGTTAACATGCTAACAGAGCTGGACACAGACTGAAACTAATGAGATTAAACTGATTCTGAGTTTAAAGTAAAGATGAAAGACTCACCGTGCTGATGTGATCTTCTTCTTCTTCTACTAATTCTTCTACTAATTCTTCTGTTGTTGTTGTGAAACTCAGGTTCAGCTCAGGTGTGGTCACGTCAGGTGAGTTCTTCTTCTTCTTCTTCTTCTTCTTGAGGTTTTATGGTGGTTAGCAAACAACGGCATGGTATGGTGCATTACCGCCACCAACTGGTGTGGCTCTGGATCTAGATCTAACCATACACCTAATTATAAAAATAAAAACAAAAAATAGGAAAACAAAGATAGTTAACCCTAACCCTAATAGATGACAGTTTCTCTGGAGTTTCTTTGTAAAATATCCTGTAAATCAAACTTTAACTTGATTTCTTTAAGGTTCAGCATCAGTTCCGACTCTCAGACTCATATATTATTCAGTGAACCTTCGTGTTTTAAATAATGTGCTGTTTAACCCTGTGTGATATTATTCTCCCCGTGTTTCTCATCACTTTCCTTTGGATTCTGTAGAACCAGACCCACCTTCCTGTTGTCTCAGATCCTTTGTTTACTTGTTGTCTTCATGTCCGATTCTCTGCGATCTGAGTAGGATTAGTTTGTGAACTTGTCAGCTGTTTCATTTCCTTTGATTCCTGTATGTGCTGGTCTCCATAGAAATGCAACACTACATCCCATAACTTGAGTTCTGTGTAGTGTTTGCTGTCTATTAAAACATCCGGCCTGCTGTCTGAAGCTGGACTCACCTCTCACCCCCCCGTCTCCACCGATAACCCGTCACTGACTCTGATGTTGAAATCAGGAACTATGAATGAAATAATAACTTTGTTAGCTGGTTCTTTGAGTTCTGTTTTATTACTGATTATTATCTGTGGATGTAAATAAATTCCTTATCTCTGTTGTTGTTGTGAGATCTGCAGTCGGGGCAGGAAGTGTCACTGAGCGGTACGACTCGTGTTCACTTCACTTATTTCCCGCTCTGTTGCTTTGTGTTTGTCTCCTTTTCCAGCAGGTTTCAGTGTCTCTTGTGTGGACGACCTTTTACATGAACCCCTGCGTTCTCCACCTGTAACGCTGCTGTTAAATATAACATGCTGAGAGATCCATAGTCTAATACTGATCTTATTGATCCTGTAAATGGTTTTTAATGCTGTTCTCTCTGCCCCCCCCCCATTATATTTAACCCTTTCACACCTGTCAGTTACTTTCCTAACATGCATAGCAAGGTAACTCTTTCATCCAACTACAATCCTAAAAACTTAAATTGTTTCACTCTTTCTAATTCTTGATTATATGATTTTAGTTTTACATTACTGCCAGTTCTTTTACTCAGTTTAACTAATAATCCTTCCTTCCACGTCACATCATCAGCCTTCTCTACATCAATACACATGGCTATGCTTTCCCTATTAACCCATGCTTTCCTTAATGCATGCTCTGCACATAAAGCAGGGTCCAGGGTCCAGATTCCTGCCTCTTCTGAATCCACTCTGATATCATGGTTCATATCTACTGTTTTCCAAATAATAAGTTAATTTCTCATTTACCGTTCTCTGCATTATGTTGCACACTGTAATTCTCTTCCTACAGGAGAGGAGGAGGTGTAGAAGGAGAGGAGGAGGTGTAGAAGGAGAGGAGGGGGTGTAGAAGGAGAGGAGGAGGTAGAGAAGGAGAGGAGGAGATAGAGAAGGGGAGGGGGGTAGAGAAGGAGAGGAGGACATAGAGAAGGGGAGGAGGAAGTGTAGAAGGAGAGGAGGAGGTGTAGAAGGAGAGGAGGAGATAGAGAAGGGGAGGGGGAGATAGAGAAGGGGAGGGGGGTAGAGAAGGAGAGAAGGAGGTAGAGAAGGAGAGGAGGAGGTGTAGAAGGAGAGGAGGAGGTGTAGAAGGAGAGGAGGAGATAGAGAAGGGGAGGGGGGTAGAGAAGGAGAGGAGGAGGTGTAGAAGGAGAGGAGGACATAGAGAAGGAGAGGAGGAGGTGTAGAAGGAGAGGAGGAGATAGAGAAGGGGAGGGGTGTAGAGAAGGAGAGGAGGAGGTGTAGAAGGAGAGGAGGAGGTGTAGAAGGAGAGGAAGACATAGAGAAGGAGAGGAGGAGGTGTTAATGGATACACTGCTCTCTTTGTGTGTTGGAGCAGCTGCACTCTGTAAATGTGCCAGGCAGCACCAGCCTCCACACACACACACACACACACACACACACACACACTCTGTGTCTAAACTCTTCTTCGTCTTTTCTTCTTCTTCATCTGATCGACCTCCGACCTCTGAACGGTAGGCCTCCCTCCTCCTGACATCATATGTTTGATCATTTCTAACTCTGATCTGATCAATAATCAATCAAACTGTTGTGTTGAACTTCCTGTTGGTTCATCTCTGTGGTGTTTCAGTGTTTATTTACCGTCTTCACACTTCCTGGAAGTCATGTTGTGTTACTATGACAACCACAGTACTTGTAAATGTTTCCGTGTTTAAAACTGAACAACAACAAAAAAAAAAAAAAAAACAACCTAAATTTCCCTCGGGATCAATAAAGTATCTATCCATCTATTTGAATATGTTTTTGAGGCAGTTTTCTTTAATAAAGATGAGCTCTCACCAGAGTTCTGCTGAAAAATGAAAGATTAGACTGAACACGTGATTTATTCAGTCTGACGTTACACTTTAATAGAATTTAACTTCTTTATAACAGAAACACAGACAACATTTCATTTCATATTTTCTCTCCTCTTGTGTTGAAGCTGCTCTGTAAAGTGGCAGCAGGTCTCAGTGTGTTACCTGTAGATCAATACTGTGACACCAGGTTTAAACACAGGACTGTGTATTGTGTCACCAGATAAACAACAGGTGGACTCACTCATAAAGAAACAGCTTCATAGGAAAGGTTGAAACTCCACAGAGAACCTTTAAATACACCTGTCATGTGTTGTTAGTCCTCAGGTGAGGAGACACAGGAGGAGAGGAGGAGGAGGAGGAAGTGTTGAGTGAGGAAGGAGGAGAGGGAGGACAACAGGAAGTCCTCTGTACGATGGACAGAAAGGTGAGTTTGTTGTTACATCACAGCTACAGAAAATACTGATCTCTGATTGGCTGAAAGGTGTGTTTAATTTACAATAAACTCATTGGAGATGAAGTGGTCCTCGTCTGGAAAGTGGACGAGATCAGGCGGTAGCAGCAGGGGGTGTTGTGACAAACAGCAGGTTATATCCTGTTAGATCCACCTGTAGACCGCCTGTAGTCTGCAGACCACATTCAGATGGTTCTGGCTGAAATAAACATTATTATTGTTACCAGATAAAACCGTCGCTGCACAACAATCTAACATTAAATATAACAATTACACAGGAAACTTAGAGCCAATCAGCTCTTTGATCAGGTGACAGCCAGGCATTTCCCATCATGCCCTGGGGTTAGACCTCGTGAGGTCATCGTTGCCCACGTGTGCATGATGTCAGAGCAAGTCAGGATCAAATCTGCGGCGTTGTGTGGCGATTGCCGGTGATCGATTCTGCGCCGGCCTGGCTCATCTCCAACAAGCCTAAGCTCACTCAGAGAGCAGGAAGTGATGTTTGAGGTCAAAGGTTAAAGACATTTTCAGAATAAACTCAGATCTGCTCATAATTATTTCAACAGTCTGTTTCTTCCTTCCAGACAGTTCTGCTTTGGCTTGATTGACAGCCTCCACATCACACACATTTTCACCAAAACATAAAACAGCAGACACAACAAAAGAAAGTGTTTCTGTGTTCATCTGAATCCTGACAGAATAAAAGCACCGAAGCTTAAAGTGAATTATTCCTGAAGCCAGCTGATGAGCCTCTGATTCTATACAATATTACTCGTTATACTAAAGTACTGAAGTACTAAATACATCCATCTTTTGTTTTTCCATTCAATAAAAGGTGTTTAAACCTGTTTTTAAAAACGATAACAGACTCAGAGGATCTCATGTCCTCTGCTCAGCTGTTCTACCTGCTGATCTTTACTTCTGTCAGACACCTGTAAACTGTAAACATTGGTTCTTTTATTACAATCAAATGTTTAACGTATCATCTAATTTTGTACAATCTGTAAACAGCCTGTTGTTTAAAAATGTAAAAGACATTATACAGAATCAATCTGATTGTGTCAGAGCTGTAAAGAATCTTCTCTACTAACATCAAGAACCTGGTGACACATTTTAGACAAGAATGAGACCTCATTTCTCTAAAACTCATCTGAGACTGAAAGCTGCTGCAGACAGACCAGTGTGTGTGTGTGTGTGTGTGTGTGTGTGTTTTGGAGGTGTAGTTCACAGTCATGTCAGCAGGTGGAGCTGTCAGCTGGTTCTTTCCTCTGTGGCCAACAGGATGACATCACTTCCTCCTCAGTGTGTGTTATCTGTTGTCATGGTAACAGTGGTCTCAGTCAGTATGAGGAGGCAGTTGTGAACAGATGTTTCATTCAGCAGATAATCAGCAGCAGTCAGACAGCTGTAACAGTACACAGTATACTCAACACAAATACTGCAATATAATCATATTAACACATACTGCAGTATACTACTGTAGTTGTAAAAGTAGTTTAGTCGACTTCACTAACATTCAGCACCAGAGCTGAGAGCGTCGCAGCACCCAACAGAAACCAGTCACTCTGTTTCCATCCCTGTTTGTTCAGAGGAAAGAACCAAAGAGATGCGTGGCCTTGACAATGGAGATCAGCAGGGAAGGAGACCTCAGGCAGATGGCCTGGGGCAGGGACCTAGGGCAGGGACCTAGGGCAGGAGAGGTCAGGTGGGCATTTGCGGGACTTGAGAGCAAGAAAGGGAAAGTCGCCAAGGAGCTAAAGATACAGACAGATGGGAGGCTCAGATGCCGGCAACATAGACGGGACCGCTTTGGAGTGCGGCCTAGAGGCTTGGAACAGACAATGAGACTTGGGGCATCGGACTGTCTGATTAGTGAATTCAGAGGGAGGAGGACTCAAATGCAGAAAGACAGACACACACAAGGCAAGTAGGTGGGATGAAGGGACATTTACTGACGGCGACGGTCAGCAACAGGTGCACAAGTTGGCAATGGGATAGCAGACCCAACAGTAAAACAAATCCAAGAGGGCACGACTGGTGAACAGTTCGAAATACAGGAACAGGGCAGGTAAAGGTAGGTAGGCAGGTACAGATTCTGGTTCAGGAGGCTGGAAAGCAAATGCATGACACAACACTGACGATCTGGCCAGGAGCAGGTGGAGATTGGCAGGTATAAATACTGTGTGGGTAATTTGGGAATGAGGAACAGCTGAGCAGGTGGATGCAGGAGTCAGGTGACTGGGACTGCTGAGAAAGTCTGAGGGCATCTGGATGGATGGATGAAGAGTTCCTAAGAAATGCATTGGCCTTGGGGAAGTGAGAAGTGGTTGGAGGCAGATGCAGAGGACAGATGGAGTAAAATACACTGAAGCAAAGTAAAGCAAAAGGATCAGAAATGAAGAGTTCTTTTTTTGAGGATACTTTGATGATTCAGTGTTTCACCTCTAATTTCCTCTGCTGGTTGTTTTTGGTGATGTTAATATGTTGCTTATATGTGAAGGAGTCTGTGGTGGTTCTGGGTTCAGGAGTCTGTTGTGGTTCTGGGTTCAGGAGTCTGTGGTGGTTCTGGGTTCAGGAGTCTGTGATGGTTGTGGGTTCTGAGATGTTTGGGTCGGCTGCTGTGCCTGAAATCAATGATGAGGTCCTGGTTTTGATGTGTTTAGCAGGAAAACTATTGAGTCCATAATGTGGGTCCATTCAGTTTAATAAGCAGGACCTTTAACTGTAACACAGTATTTTGACTCTGTACTATTACTACTGAGGTAAAGTTTTGAATATTTGAATATTTTTTTAGCAAATACCAATCAATACAATCTTACATTCAACTGCAGATGAAATGTGTTGTTTTACGCAAATAATCAGCTTTAAAGTTTAAGAATATAAAATGTGGTCAAAATAACAAATAAATGAAGTAAAACTTTTTAATTTAACTTCCTGTCATATTATAAACTGATGTGATCAGAAATCAGTTGTGATCATTTATAGTTTCAGCTCACACACGTCTTTCTTCAGTTCCTGTACTGCAGTACTACTGCAGTATGAGTACTTCTATCATCTCTGACAGACACACAGTGTGACGTCACTCTGATCAGTTTGCATCAGTCATTGATCACATTAACATTTTTTACATCCTAGTTATTGATTGTTTCTTTGTGTTTCCGTTATGAAGCGGGAGGTTCGTTTTTATTTTCACCGGGACTCTCCGCTGTGGGCGGGGTCAGTGCTCCGTGGTTCCACGTCACACAGCAGAGTGTTGTACACTTTGCTGCAGGGGGGCGGAGTTAATCGATCCTATCCGGATCATCAATGTTCATCACTCACGTGACCTTCTGCAGCGCTCTGATTCGCTGCTGCGTACCACGTGATACATTGACACGTTGTCATAGAGACTGACTCCACCCACACCGCCATGTCACTACCCCGGTGTAAAAAACAAGCCCTCCCTGGCAGATGCTAATGGGCGGGGCTTGAAATGCGTGCGGTGAGGGGATTGGCTGAGCGCGGCAGCAGCGGGCTGAGCTGTGATTGGTCAGAAGTAGAGAGCGGGGCTGTCAGTCAGAGAGAGGCCCCGCCTCCTGGGCTCAGACTGCGGACTGCTACGGGACCAGAGCCCAACACTCCGCAGGATTATTACTGATTAATTACAGATTAGTTTGTGATCAGGCAATCGATCAGGTGTGATCGGTTTGATTTGTTGGAGGGGATGTCCCGGCTGCTGGAGAGCAGGAGACAGGACAGGATGAAGGAAATCAACGTGAAGGTGAGCTCACCGGAAAAAAAGAAAGAAACGGACTGATGGGCGCGTGCACGCTCACTTTAATAATCGATAATCATAGTTATTGATGAGCTTGAAGTGATGGGACAGTTTGGATGTGATCAATCAGAAACAGACGAAATCTCTCACTTTCTGTCGGTTCCGCTTTGTCCGCTCACTCACAGCTGTAACACACCGACCCGGGTTTGTTCCGTTACTGCGGATGTTGGAGGGTGATCGATAGTTATTATAGATTATCGATCAGTGATTGGCGGTGTCATCGGGGGTGTGCTGAAGCAGTTTGTGTGTGAACAGACTGATGGAGTTGGCGGAGCTCAGAAACGGGAAACACTTTTTTTTTTTCTTCTTTCAGTTCAGACTGAAAACCGGTTTGATGTTTTTATACAGCGGTGTGTGTCGGTGTGTGTCGGTGTGTGTGTTCACTGTGTACCTGTACAGACTGACTTTCGGTGTGTTTCGGTGTGTTTGAGTGTGTGTCCGTTAGCAGCAGCGTGGCCGCTTTGTCCTGCATGAGGAAACGAGCGGGGGGAGGGGAGACTGTGTGTGTGTGTGTGTGTGTGTGTGTGTGTGTGTGTGTGTGTGTTCATACAGGAAGTGTCGGTCAGGAGTGAAGGTGGATGTTTGACCTCTGACCTCTGGTCTGACTGTAAACTCACATTGTCAGTTTAAAGGCTGTAAAATGTTTTAGAATAACAATGTGTGAAGGGTTCGTTTGTTGTGAACCAAAGAACTGCTGACAGACAGACAGGCAGGCAGGCAGAGAGAGAGAGACAGATAGACAGGCAGACAGGATCGGGTCTTAAGACTGAAATTTTCAGCTTCATCGGCCTCAAAGTTTCCAAAGCACAAAACATAATGTGTACAGTATATCCTCTGTGTGTGTGTGTGTGTGTGTGTGTGTGTGTGTGTGTTAAAGTTTTCATTGAATGTTTTGTTGCTGGTCAGATTGTCTGAGGGGGGCGGGCAGTTAGTCTCAGCACCAGACTGGATCACATAGGGATCTTCTGGGCCCCGCTGTCATCTTCATCTCTTCCTTCTCTGTTGTCTTCTTCTCTTCTGTCTGATATTTCCAGGTTCCATATCTTCTCTTCTCTTGTTATTTATTTGTGTGTGTTGTTCATATCCTGAAACAGAAATGAAGACAGACTCACAGTAGACAGAGTCATGAAACTTATAGACGGTTAAATATGTGAAGTTACTTTAAAGTGTATTCAGCATCATCTTCAGCTCCACAGACCGGCGACTTTAAGAAGATCTTAACACTCGATCTGAAGTGCTGCTTTGGGAAATACATTCTTAGAAACACTCGTAACCAAAGTAGCCAAAGGACTTTACACATTATTAGAGCTGCAATTTATGATTATTTTCATTGTTAATTTGACAATTGTTTTCTCTATTAATCTTTATATAGGCATTTTCTAAACTCTTTTTTTATCAAAATAGTAACTACTAATTCTTGCAGCTCCAGTTTAAAGGCTGTAAATTTGTGTTTTAAAATGAAAAGGTGTGAGTCTGATATGAACCACAAAACTTCTGAAAGAAGACAGACAGATATAGATATGTCTGATATGATGATTAACAAGTGTCTGAAATCTGAATTTACTGCTCACTG
Organism: Maccullochella peelii; assembly: GCA_002120245.1. Classification (NCBI taxonomy): domain Eukaryota; kingdom Metazoa; phylum Chordata; class Actinopteri; order Centrarchiformes; family Percichthyidae; genus Maccullochella; species Maccullochella peelii. The sequence goes on along the minus strand of LKNJ01002932.1, from coordinate 36,388 downwards.
TTGAGTGTCTGTTATTCACGAAGTAGTGACTGAGTGTGAACTGTGTTTGATTTCAACAGATGGCTAACAGCCAATCAGAGAACAGGATTGTCTGTTACCGTGGTGACATTATTAAACAGACCCAGCAGCAGTTAGTTAGTTATTAACCAGGAAGCTGAAGGTAGAGATATCATTTAAATATGGTGATAACCACACATTTGATATTCAGTGTTCACAAAAGAATTTAAAAAAAGAGAGGTTCAAACCCCGCCTACTTTCTCACCTCCAATCGCTGACCATTCACTGAGTGAGGTTGGTGTGATGTCAGAGTGTCTGTTTCAGAAAGTTACAGAAATGGTCAGACACAACCCCCCCCCCCAGATCAGAAAGGTGTGGGGAGTTATGTTATGTCAAGTAATGTCAGTCTGGTGACAGGTCTGGTACTGGTCTGAGAACAGGCTTGATCTGGGAAACATGAAATGCAGGGTGAATGCGTCACATGGTAAGGGGCAGGGAGAGCTTTACAGTGGAGACATTGATGAGCTTGGATATGGGAAAAGGTCCGACAAATCTGGGCGTCAGTTTACAGGATAGGACCTTTAGGGGCAGATTCCTGGTGGAAAGCCAGACCCTTTGTCTAACACGGTAGGAGGGCACTACCGATCAGTGATTGTCAGCATGCTTCTTGAAGTAGGCCACATACTGCAGCAGGCGGACCCGAGCCTGCCTGCAGGTTCACCGACTCTGCCGGTGAAAGGTCTGGGCTGAGGGAACTGCCACCTCCTCCTCCTGAACAGGAAAAAGGTTGGTAGCCTAGACAGCACTAGAAAGGGGAGAGACCAGTAGATGTAGTGGGGAGAGAATTGTGAGCATATTCAACCCAGGGACACATCTTACTCCAAGACGTGGCGTAGGAGGAGGTCATGCACCGCAGAGCCACCTCCAGTTCCTGGTTTGCTCTCTCCGTCTGGCCGTTAGTCCAGGGGGTGAAAACCAGAGGACAGGCTGGCAGAAGTGCCAATGAGCTTGCAAAATGCCCTCCAGAATTAGGTGGAGAACTGTGGACCCCTGTCAGAAACAATGTCCTGGGGTAAATCATGAAGCTTGAAGACATGAATGATCATTAGTTCCGCCGTTTCTTTGGCTGTGGGCAACTTTGATAACGGAGCAAAATGAACTGCTTTGGAGAACCTGTTGATAATGGTAAGAATGCATGCGTTACCTTCAGAAAGCGGTAGACCAGTGACAAAGTCAAGGGCAATGTGGGACCAAGGCCGGCGGGGAACAGGAAGAGGTCGTAAGAGGCTGGCCGGAGGTCGGTTGCTGTTCTTGTTCCGGGCACATATGTCACAGGCAGCCACGAAACGCTCCACCTCCTCCTTCATGGATGGCCACCAGAAGTGCCGCTTGATGAACGCCTGCGTCCGGGCCACACCTGGATGGCAAGCCAACCTGGAGCCATGTCCCCAGGTCAACAAATCTGGATGAACAGATGGGGCACAAACAAGCAGTTAGGAGGTCCATTACCTGGATGGAAGGTTTCTGTGATCAGTCCACACAATGAAGGGGAGAGAAGTTCCCTCCGCCACTCCTCGAGAGCCAACTTGAACGCCAGCAGCTCCTGATCTCCTATCCTGTAGTTACAGGAGGAGACAGGCGGTGTGAGAAGAATGAGCACGGGTGACACTTGTTGTCCTTGGAGGACCTCTGTGATAGCACGGCCCCAACTCCAGTCTCCGAAGCATCCACCTCAACCGCAAACTGTAGAGAGGAGTCAGGGACTGTAAGGACAGGAGCAGTGGTGAAGCATTGTTTGAGCTTGGAAAAAGCCTCCTCCGCCCGAGAACTCCAGGAGAAGGGAACCGTAGGAGAGGTCAAGGCTGAGCGGGGCAGCGACAGAACTCTAGTTGCGGAAAAACCTGCAGTAAAAATTGGCAAACCCCAGGAACCGTTTGAAGATCCTGCCTGATGGCCGGGCAGGGTCACTCTGTGACTGCCTTAAACTTTGAGGTATCCATCAGTACCTGGCCCAGAGCTACAATGAACCCCAAAAATGACACTGAGCTCTGGTGAAACTCACACTTCTCTGCCTTGACAAAAAGATGGTTCTCCAGGAGCTGCTGAAGAACCTGCCTGACATGGTGTCTGTGCTCCTCCATGGAGGGTGAAAAAATCAGAATGTCATCAAGATAAATGAAAATAAAGCGGTTGATCATGTCCCTCAGGACGTCGTTGACCAGGGCCTGAAAGACAGAAGGAGCATTAGTCAACCCAAATGGTAGAACCAGATATTCATACTTCCTGTGGAAGTGTTAAAGGCTGTCTTCCACTCATCCCCCTTCCTGATCCTCACAAGGTGATAAGCATTACGCAGGTTGAGCTTAGTGAAGACTTGCGCCCCCTGTAGCTTCTCAAAAGCTGTAGACATGAGTGGTAAGGGGTAACGGTTTTTGACTGTGACATCATTCAAACCTTGGTAATCAATGCAGGGCCTCAGGGACTTGTCCTTCTTGGAAACAAAAAAGAAAGGAAGATGGGCGTATAATACCTGCTGCCAGTTCCTCCAAGATGTACTTGTTCATTTCCTTGGTCTCAGCGGATGAGGGAGTAGAGGCGCCCCGTGGGGGGCATGGCACCGGGTAGAAGGTCTATAGCACAATCATATGGCCTGTGGGGTGGAAGGGAAACAGCCCGTGACTTGCTGAAAACTGCCCTCATGTCCAGATACTCGGAGGGAACCGAAGTTAGATCAGGAAACGCCTCTCCTTTCTAGCTCTGGAGAGAGAGAAAGCAGCTGAGTTGAGGCAGTGAGAATGGCAAAACTGACTCCAGCTTGAAATGATGTTATTGGTCCAGTCAACATGAGGATTGTGGACTACATCCAGTTGAACAAAAACATGACGGTTCTGTTTTTTTTTTATTACAGTACTACTACTAGTACAGAATTACAAGATTCAGTTTTTATTTCATTTGAATTTGTTGTGCAGTTCAACAGTCTGACAGTAAATATCAGTCTGTTGGTGTGTTTGGACGCTTGGTACGCAGTGAGGTCACAAAGGTCAGTCACATGACTCAGAGAGATGAATGAACAGTTTCAGCTGCACTCAGATCAGTTACCTGTTACCTGTTACCTGTTTCTTACCTGAATCTGAGTCTTTATTTTCCCTGTGACTTTACTACTGATTTCAGTTTCCTATGCCCNCCCCCCCATCTCATGACCCCCCCCTCCCCTTCACACAGAGGTCTCTTTATTTCTCTCCATCACTGAGTTCTTTATTTATTGATCAGCTGACTGTCACCAGATCATTGAACTTGTTTTAGGCCATTTAGAGACTAAATCTGTGACAGTTTACTGGTCAATACTGAGACTCAAATTGTGATTATATTTTATAAACTACAGTTCAGACTGATAATAACTTCTACATGAACAGACTCAGATAATAAACCAGACCAGAGAAATCCTCTTCAGACCAGAGCTACAGCTAATAATTAACTAACAATCTGTTTGACTAATCGTTTAGTAAAATGTCAAAAATAATAAAAAATATCCATCACACTTTCTTAAAGTCTTTGTTGACATCTTCAAATATCTTGTTTTGTCCAAAACACAAAGAGATTCAGTTCATTGTGATATAAAACATAGATGTATTTATCTATGGAAAATCAATGTCCACACATCCAACTATTAGTGAGAATCATTAACATCCATCAGCGGCCATGTTGTCTCACAAAAAGTCTAGCAGGAAGTGATGTCAGATGTGACAACACGACCGATCTTCATCAAATGAAACCAGGTTTTTATTTTGATTGTCAGATGCACACACACACACACACACACACACACACACACACACACACACACACACACTTCCTCTTCCTGCTCCTCCCAGTTCAGAGCAGAAGTTAATGTGAAAAACAGTCAGAACAGAAAGGAGAAGTTCAGACAGACAGGCAGACAGAAAAAGATATATATATATATATATATATTTTATTACTTAACTTTATTGAAACAAGTATAGCAAGTGAAAAACATCTTGTATATAAATACGACAGGGGGACTGATGGTTAAAAGAAAAGTCAATAAAAACCTGAGATGTGTTTTGTGTTTAAAAGCTGTTTTGTTTTTATATTCAGCTCTGGATGAAATACGTTGTTTAACGTAAAAGTTTAGCTTTTTGCTGTAAATTTAGATTTATGAATATAAAGTTTGGTCAAAATAACAAATTAATGAATGAAGTAAAACTGAGGGCAAGACTTTTCGTCATATTCAGTGAATACAACAAAACATATTTCCAGAGTCGTGTAAACTGATCAGAAATAAATCATGACGATTTACTCCACAGATGTTGTTATGGTCCATATCTGTCAGTTTCCTGTCTTATTTTGTAGTCTGGTCTCGTGTTTCCTGTTTGTTCCTGCCCTCATGTCTGATTGTCTGCACCTGATCCCCGTTACCCACCTGGCCCTGATCCCCTCGTCAGTCCCTTCCCTATTTATACCTGTCCTTTTCAGGGCGTCTTTGTCAGTTCATTGTGCTTGTGATATGCTGTGTGATCTGGTCTACCTGCGTGTCTACCTGCAAAGGAATAATAAACCTTTGAACCTCCTGCCTACCTCCACTCCTGTCTGCACCTGGGTCCTCTCCCTGATCCCCAGCTAACAGATGTTTTGTATGCTGACAAAATGAAAATAAATGCACCAGCATTTCTCTGAACTCTCTCACATTGTTTTTTTCAGTTAACATGTTTGATATTTGGCGTCAATGACCGATGGCGTCACTTGTGTGTTGCCAAAGGGAGAAGTACCTGTAAATAAACAGCTGTACCTGAAGTTAGCTTCATTTTACAAAGTTCACTCATCTCCAGTTCCTTCTCTAGGCTCTACAGTCCTACACGCCTCCATCCAGGACCTCACCAAACTCTCAGCTTTGTTCCTCCTTTTCTGGCTTTTTCAGCACAAATGTTGATGCACGTAAACAAGCTGCTGTATGGCCTCAATGTTAGTTTTGGTACAAGAACACGTGACAGCTGGCCTCCATGTTAGTTTTGGTACAAGAACACGTGACAGCTGGCCTCCATGTTAGTTTTGGAAAAACAACACGTGACAGCTGGCCTCCATGTTAGTTTTGGTACAAGAACACGTGACAGCTGGCCTCCATGTTAGTTTTGGTACAAGAACACGTGACAGCTGGCCCCCATGTTAGTTTTGGTACAAGAACACGTGACAGCTGGCCCCCATGTTAGTTTTGGTACAAGAACGCGTGACAGCTGGCCTCCATGTTAGTTTTGGTGCAAGAACACATGACAGCTGGCCTCCATGTTTGTCTTGGTACAAGAACACATTACAGCTGGCCCCCATGTTTATTTTCAGATGAAGTGTCTCCTGTTGTCGGATTTACAGTCATGATAGCAGCTCGATGGTCAAATGTGCTTTTATTGTCTCGTGAAGTAGAAAACAGTCATGAAATCGCTCCTCATTATTTTCAGATGTTTATTGAATGTGACACAGAAACTCTCCTGATAATTTAACTATCATACAGGTTCATGTCCTGACCACCAGTTTGAATCATTTATACTTTGTTTCTGACTGATCAGGTTTGTTCTGTCTCTAAATACTACATTACCCATGAGCCTCAGCCGTCATTCAAAATGCTTTGTTGTTACAGCTGAGAACAACATGTCCCCATGGTTAATAAATTCAATCACAATTGAACCAGAATAAGATCCAGCAACACCAAAAGAAGCATTCACCCACATCGGTCATTGGAGACTCTGAGAAGAGCTGTCTCAGTGGAATGCTTCTGACGGAAACCAGATTGGAATTTATCTAAAATGTTGTGTACAGTCAAAACAGTAGTAAGCTGATTGGCAACAACTTTCTCTAGTAACTTTGAGACAAAAGGCATCTTAAATATAGGCCTATAGTTTTTGGGAAGGGATGGATCAAGGTTAGTTTTTTTCAGAAGAGGCTGAACAACTGCATGTTTAAAATAAGCTGGGACACAACCAGATTGCAGAAAGTTATTTATAATAGAGACCAGGCATGGACCAATAGAAGTACATTTTTATGTATCGAAGTAGGTAAAATATCTACAGGGCTTGAGGAGGGTTTCATACTGCCCACCAGATCAATGAGGTCTTGCAGAGAAATAGGAGAGAAACAGTCCGAAATTGATGGCTGAGTTGGATCAGTAGAAAAGGGAGTATCCACAAAGAATTTGAATCTATAATTCATAGCAGCAGCAGCTTGCCACTGAGCAATTCATCTGAGACAGCCAACTGTCGGCCCCTCTGCCCTCTGTCGGCCCCTCTGTCGGCCCCTCTGTCTGCCCTCTGTCGACCCCTCTGTCGGCCCCTCCGTCGGCCCCTCTGGCGACCCCTCTGTCGGCCCTCTCTCTGCACTCTGTCGGCCCCTCTGGCGACCCCTCTGTTGGCCCTCTGTCGACCCCTTTGTCGGCCCTCTGTCGGCCCCTCTGTCGGTTGTCAGTGTCACAGAGAGTTTCAGTCTGATTATCAGGAGTTTAAAAGTGTCTAAAAGAATTGATCAGTTGCCGTATTAAGAACAACTGTCCTGTCTGTCTGTCTGTTTGTCTGTCTGGTCAGAAAAAAGAGAAGGAGCGTCTGAAGGAGCGAGAGAAGGAGGCACGAGAGAGGGAGGCCAGGTACAGCAACGGTCACCTGTTCACCTCCCTGACTGTGTCCTCCACCACCCTGTGCTCCTCCTGCAACAGGAGCATCACGGCCAAGGAGGCGCTCAGCTGCCCAGGTAACATTTATACAACATTTATACATACATCCTGCTGCTGCTTCACAATAATAAAGCCTGTTTGTGGTTGCACATGAGAAGCTTTAATATGAAACAGCAGCAGAAAGATTATTGATCAGCTGATTGACTCATCATTAACGAGTTTTTACTAGTTTGCCACACACATCCCGTCTCACACACATTGTGTCTCACACCATTAAATATCCAATATGCTGCACATAAATAAAACATTTTAAAACAAGTTCAAACATTTTTTTTAATCTCCAGACCAGAGTCTTGCTTTTGTCTGTGAACCTGTCTGCTGCTAAATATGAATGACGATAGCAAGTTACTGCTGCAGTTAAGAAATTTTAAGGCTTGTGTCATACAGACACGGCTCAAACAAACTGATGAGGCGATCCTCTCTTTCCTCCGTCCAAAACTCTGCCATTTCAACCAGCTGACTTTGCTACAAGCTGATTGGCTGTTGAAACAAGTGACGTGCCTTACGTTCTAAAACCAACCGCTGACGATTTGACAAGCTGAGTTGCAGGCGCCGCCATCAGCCAGCTTGAGTTGAGCTGAGACGGGCCAGTTCACACCGTCTCGACGCAAATCTTTGGTCTGAAGTGGGCTTAAACAGGGGCGGCTGTGGCACAGAGGGTAGTGCAGTTGTCCATTAACTCCAGGGTTGGTGGTTCGATCCCGGCTCCTCCTGTCTGCATGTCGAAGTGTCCTTGGGCAAGACGCTGAACCCTAAGTTACCCCCAGTGGAGGCCAGCATTGGAGCTGTGTCCCCATTGGTGTGTGAATGGGTGAATTAGACTGCTGTTAGAGCTTAGCTTAGTGTTACAGCGCTTTGGGAACCGTTTCAACGGTTGAAAAGCGATATATAAGTAAAAAGTCCAAGTAACACATGAATTTAAAGTAACACTAATGACGGAGCAGTGATGTTATAACCTGTTCACACAGTCCAGCTGTGTTTCCTGCATTCAGCAGCTGTGCTGCTTTTAGCCTGGATGATGTTTAACTTCTTCCTGTTTCTCTAATATTATAGTTTGATCTTTGTTGGTAAAGTTTGCCGCTCTGCTGCCAGCACACCTGTCATGTTTGTGATTGGTTATATGCTGCAAACGCCACCCCTCATGGCTAGACTGGCAAACCCTGGGTTGACTTACCGTCGTGTGACTGCTTAGTGTGATTGCGGTTGTTGGGCTCAGTGAAGCCAGATAACGATAACTGGGTATGTTGAACTTGCTTCGTAGTACAGGTCTCTGGTCTGTGACGTACAGGTGTACTCCAGCACACTGTGACATCACTGCTGGGTGTGGCTACAGGTATCATGTTAACTCAATAGTTTCCAAAGATGTTTGTGAAAAAGAAGAAACATGATGATTCAAGGAAACATCCAAACTTTAAACTGAGCTTCAGGGACAGGGCTCACCTGGACAGGTGTACATCACAGTCATGAACGAGCTGGGGTTCACCAGATGTTTCCTAGCAACAGATTTACACATCACTAAAGTCCTTACTAGCTGAGATGTTTCTGAAGTTTGAATGGTGCAACCTGATTTAGTGAAGCAGTTTCACTTTCTGAAGAGCTGCTGAGTAATCTGATTACTGTTCAGCATCTAAAGTTTGACTGTGGTCGACACGCTGCTTTCTCTCAGGGCGCTCTATCACTAGACGTTTGGTTGCATGAGTTTCTGTTTTGGACATTTTGTCGTTTCGTTGTTCAGTTTTCTCACAGGACTTTTGTCTTGGCGTGTTTTGCGGTGGGACGTTTTCTTGTTGAGCCATCAGTTCACTCTTCAGCTCTTCTGACAAAAACACAGTGAAACGTCACAGCAGGCCGATTGTTCATTCGTCCTCAATGATCCAATCACGTCCTCCCTGATGTTTTATATCAGGATCCAATCAGCTCACTTTATCAACATGATGTTTTACCCTAAATCAGAATCAGAATCAGAATCGGGTTTATTGTCAAGTAGGTTTTCACATACAAGGAATTTGCTTTGGTGAATTGGTGCATAAATAAGTAAAGCAGAGAAAAATAGAATATGTACAGATATATAAAATAAGCCACTAAAAAGCAAGTACTGTAAAAAAGAGTCGAGAACACACATGTTAAATACAGAATTTAGCTGTAAGAAATTCGAAGAATTTGTAAAATAAAATAAGCTAAAATTTGAAAGAAAACAAACAACTGTACAATAATATAAATAACATGAATATGAAGAACTGAAATGTGCAAAAGTTTACAGTTTACAGTATAAAGACCAGAATCCTGAAAGAATCATTAGATATGATTTATTGATACAAACTGTTCTACAGCAGAATTATTGATCTGATTCTGTGTGTCGATACAGTATCATAACTACAGATAACCTGATCAATAAATCTTCGTACAACTGGATTAAACAAATCCATACAGTATGAGTAATGTGTCTGACCAGCTACCTGTCTGTCTGTCTGTCTGTCTCTCAGCCTGTAATGTCACCATCCACAACCGCTGCAGAGACAGTCTGGCCAGCTGTGCCAAGATGAAACAGAAGGTAAGACCTGTCTAACTGTCTTTACTGATTACCTGTCTGTCTGTCTGTCTGTACTGACTACCTGTCTCACTACCTGTCTGTCTCTCTCGAACAGCAACAGAAGCTGGCTCTGCAGAACGTCGCACTGCGCACCAAAAGTGAGTCAACCTGTGTCTGTTTGTCTATCACAATGAAAGACACCATCCAGCTGCATTGTGGGAAATGTAGGGTCCAGTGTTTTTGTACTAAAAGTTAGAATATGTCCCTTCTGTTTGTAATCTGTCTCTCAGACAAGAGAGACAAGACACTAACAGATTTATGATCAATCAGATTCTTCATCAAATATCAGTGTTTGTTTTTAAAAGGTGCAGAAGAAGAACTTTTCTTCTTCTGTTTCTCTTCAGTAGTTTTCTGATGATGAGTGTTTGATTTCTTCTTCTCTGTCTCTTCAGCTCCGATGATGAAGGAGCGTCCCAGCTCGGCCATCTATCCCTCAGACAGTCTTCGTCAGTCGCTGCTTGGGTCCAGACGGGTTCGCTCCGGCCTCTCACTCGCCAAGAGCGTCTCCACCAATAACATCGCAGGGTGAGACTGAGCAGCCACCTGATTGGTTGTTGAATGTAAAAGATGTTCAGCTGAAGGAGCTTGTTGTTGTCTTTAGTTCCTTCAGTGAACACATCAGTTGGTTTCTGCTCTGACTATTCAGTTTGTTACGGAGGTCGCAGTGAGTCGACCTCCGTAACAAACTGAACCTCAGCAGCTTTCTGAAGGGAGACGTTTATGACACAGCTGCACCTAATAAAGTGACCACATGGTTCTGATGTGTTAGTATATATACGGTCAGCTCCAGAAGTATTTGGACCGTGGCTCTGTACACCACCACAATGGATTCCAAACAAAACTCTTAGTGTGTGCTTTCAGTGCAGTTCAGCTTTAATTTGAGGGTATGTATATCTAAAATGGATGAACGGTGTAGGAATTGCAGACATTTATATTTGTAGTCCCACCTTTTTAGGGATCAAAAGTAATTGGACAGTTGGCTGTTCAGCTCTTCCTAGGACTCCTAGGTTCCTAGGTGTGTGTTATTCCATCGTTAGATTCTGCACAAATGAGCTGATTAAAGGCCTACAGTTGATTCTAAGTGTGGCAACTTCATTTGGAATCTGTTGCTGGCATCAGTCACGATGATAACCAAAGATGACGATGTCACTTAAGAGAGAAACCCAGCGTCTATGGGTTCCAGACTTCATCATCATTGACTGCAAAGGATTTGCAACCAAGTACTAAATATGATGACTTTATTTAATATTCTGTTAATGTTACTTTTGGTACCCTGAAATGTCAGGTCTCTATATAAAAATGGTTGTAGTTCCTGCACGGTTCACCCAATGTTTCCATCAATCCCCTTAAACATTGTCTCAGATACAGCAGCATAAATGTGTCTGTCTGTCTGTCTCTCCACCTGTCTGTCTCTCCTCAGTGTGAGTGAGGACTCTGTGGGTCTCAGGAGGATTCTGTCTCAGTCCACTGAGTCTTTGAACTTCAGGAGCAGGACTTTGTCCATGGAGTCTCTGACTGATGACGGTCTGTTAATCACTCTTACGTCACCTCTTTATGATGTATCAATAATGTCTCCACTGCTCGGTGTCATCAGCCCTTTGACCACATTATTCTTCTCATTTTTCGGTTTTATTTGAGTTAACTTTTACATTTTAAAGCAGATTCTGGATCAGTTAATGGTCACAATGATCAAAAGTATAATTCCTTCATATTTTAGATGACTGGGTTCATTAAATATTGATTTGATGATGTCACTGTTTTTGGTGTAAACATCAGTCATCCAACCAGCAGGAGGAGCTGCAGGCTGATCTGAAGCCAGCTGACGGGATTCTTTTACAACCGTGATGAAGCTGTTACATCAGAAAAATAACCAATCAAATTATCAACAACAAGAAAATGAAAGTAATATGTTTGTGTTGTGTTGCAGGTGAGTGGTGGTGGAGCCCCCTGCTGGAGGAGCTGCAGGTGGAGGGCAGCTGTGTTCAGGCCGACAGCTGGAGTCTCATCGTGGAACCAAACTTCCTGCAGACGCTTCATAAAGACCTCATCAAACAGCAGGATGTTATCTACGGTATATATATACCGTGTATATACTATGTATAAGTATATATATATATATATATATATATATATATACACACAGTGTATATACTGTGTATGAGTATACAGTGTGTATATATATACTTAAGTTTACAGTGTATATATATATATAATGAATAAACAGCAGGACATAATTTACACTGTGTTTTAGCACCTGCATGTGAGCTGAATCGTCATGGAGACGTCTTTGTGTTTCTGTTACCATGACAACTACATCAGGATAAACCAGTTTCTTGTCCATCTCTCAGAGTTGATCCAGACAGAGTTCCACCACGTGCGGACGTTGCGGATCATGGAGGGGGTGTACCGGCGGGGGATGTTGGAGGAGGTGATGCTGGAGGCGGGGGTGGTTCACACCATCTTCCCCTGTCTGGACCAGCTGCTGGAGTGGCACTCCAGCTTCCTGTCAGAGCTGCTGAACAGGAGGAAGGAGGGTCTGATGGAGGGCAGCTCCACCAACTTCACCGTCCGCAGGATCGGAGAGCTGCTGCTTAGACAGGTACGGCAGCACAGGTGATCTCTGTGTGTGGACTCACTGAGGTTAGTAATGTTCAGGGACGACGTCACACAGGATCAGGGTTTCATGAAGGTCCAGATTAAACCTGTCAGAGACTGAGTCAAAAGGATTTCTGAAATCAGCTGTTTGAACTGAGAAATCCAGATTCTCCACATCTGATAAAGTTTAACTTCAGAATTTCAGTTTATCTGTGAACGTCAGCAGAAAAGAAAACATGTTATAAAGAACTGAACATTTCTTCCCTCTGACTGTTTGGAAACTGAAATAGAGTTCAGCTTTAAATCTTCTGAAACAGTCTGAAGGAGTCAGTGTGTGTGGGGGGGAAACCGCTTTAAATCATTACACTGATACTATTTTCTCTCAGTTAAACACATTTCCTGTAGACAGCTATCATTGACACAAAAATGACGTTACACCAGAAGATCCTTTACTTTACTGAAGTTAAAGTACTAATACCACATTATAAAAATACTCCACTACAAATAAAAGTCCTGAATTCATAATTTAACTTTAGTAAAAGTACAGAGGTAATATCAGCTGAATGTACTTAAAATATCAAAGTGAAAGTACTCGTTCTGTTCAATGGCCCCTTAAAGGTTCTGTGTCCTTGTTATTGATGACACCTGGTGGCCTTTCAGTGAACTGCAGTCAGCATCCTGTTGCATTCTGGGTATTGGCCAAAACAGTGATGTGACATCACGAGACTGAACGTGATTTACAATCATATTTAGAATAATGTTACTATCTGTACACATATACACACATATACATATACATGTGTACACTTATACAAAATTACACCTTGTATATACACATATGTATATACCTATACACATACACAAAAACACCTGACACATCTCTGAAATCGTGCGTGTGTGTGCGTGTGTGTGCGTGCGTGCGTGTGTGTGCGTGCGTGCGTGTGTGTGTGTAGTTTTCAGGTCAGTCTGCAGATGACATGAAGAAACTTTACTCTGAATTCTGCAGTCGACACCCGAAAGCTGTTAAACTCTACAAAGAAGTTTTAACTCGAGACCGAAGACTACAGCAGTTCATCAGGGTGAGGACCAGGACCAGGACCAGGACCTGGACCAGATCTGGATCTGACTAGACCCAGTTTAGACTGCTTTAGACCTGTCTCAGTGGTTTTAGACCAGGTTTCTGTGTGGTTTAGACCTTTAGTCAGGTTTGCTTTGGTTAACACAGCTTTTACTAGACCCTAATCCTGTTTTACCTGCTTAGACTAGACTAGACCTGGTTTATTTACCCTATCTGATCTGGTTTGGACCTGTTTTAATATTAATTAGACCTGTTTCAGCCTTTTTAGACCCAGCTTCAAACCTGGTTTGGGCCTGTTAAATCTGGATTAGACATAGTTTGCCTATGGCTTACTACATACCACAGACGAACACAGTAGTCTCATAGTAGTACGCAGTACGAAACTGGTTTAAACTGGTTCATACTAGTTTAACTGGTTTAAACCCATTTAGGTCTGGTCTAAACTGGTTGTAAACTCGTTTAAAGGTATTTCGGTGCTGATGTTGACTCTCTGTCTTTCTCATCCCATAATGCTCAGCGTGCCTGTCGTGGTCCTCTGCTACGTCGTCATGGCGTCCAGGAGTGCATCCTGCTGGTGACACAGCGAATCACAAAGTATCCCGTCCTCATCCAACGAATCCTTGACAACACCAAAGGTAACCTACGACCTCTGACCCTTAATAACATCTGACCTTTAATAACCTCTGACCCCTGACCTCTGATGTTACTATATCCCTGTGACCTCCTGCAGGCAGAGAGGAGGAGGCGCAGGCACTGAGCCAGGCGCTGATCCTCTTGAAGGAGCTGATCAGCTCGGTGGACAAGGAGGTGCTGGAGCTGGACCGAACCAGGAGGCTGCAGGAGATCCAGGCCCGTCTGGACCCCCGGGCCCAGGCGGAGGTCCGGGGAGGAGGCGTGTTCAGAGGAGGAGAGCTGCTGAGGAGGAGGCTCCTCCACGAGGGGACGCTTCTCTGGAAGGTCCAGGGATCCAGGATGAAAGGTAGAGGAGGCTGATGCTGTATCACCTGTTTACCTGCTGTGATGTCATACCTAGCTATGTGGGCAGAGCTTACACCTGCTGACCAGCCTCTGTATGTTTGTCTTCAGATGTGCAGGTCCTGCTGATGTCAGACATCTTGGTTTTCCTTCAGGAGAAAGATCAGAAGTTCACTTTTGCATCACTGGTGAGTCACAGCTGCACCTCCTCATGCCCCTCCTCCTGTTCTCTCTGTCATCCATCTTTCTTGCTAAATGCTAAATGGACTGCACTTACATAGCACTTTTCTACTGTAATGGACAAAGTGCTTTACCATTGGCCTCTCATTCACCCATTCACACTCACACACCGGTGGCGACGGAGCTGCTGGCATTGGTTGTGCGGCGGTGTCACATACTAATACTAACAGCGATACAACAGCAAACGACTGCACGGCGATTAACCTGTGTGTCCATCCAGCCCAGAACTGGTGGGATGTTCTCCACAGATGGCGGTCTAGGGTCGTTTCCTTCTCTGGGAGCTGAACCAGTAATGTAATATAGCGTCATGCCATACATCTACGATGTATAGTCTGTTTTGTTTTGGACTAATGACAGATGACAGCAGATGAACATGTTAACGGAAAAATGCATTTCCTCCAGTTACTGAAAAACACATGAGCTTTATATATAGATTTCATTTTTAACATTTATAACAGGTACTCCGCTCAGAAAACACGCTGCCTGTGGCGAGAGGTTTTTACTTTGCTTGGCAGTGGCATCTGGTAAAATAGATTAAAACTGTTATAAATAAATAATAAATGACTAATAAACGCATGATTACCAAAGTGAAATTACATGCTCTGAATTATTCTCATGATATTGTACAAAGATTAAACATAAACCGTTGTTTCTGAAAAAACAACTCAAATTGCATAAAAATCTTTTCCAAATAATACTAAAATAAAGTTTTATGCTTTATGTATATAAATCATCATACTGTATATCTATCATGTTTCATAAAATGGACAAATCATCATCGGACAAAGCTTGATCCATCAAGCTTTGTCCGATGATATAAAAACAAATTGTTTGAAACTACAAAACACTGGAAATTATGCCAAATGGAGCAGAAAATAAATAGATTTAGAGTAATTCATGGCCAGACAGTCGCACCACATGATACTTTGAGACTTTAAATAACAGAAAAATTACTAGCAACTGATGGAGTCCATATATGGGAGAGGTACTACATGTATATGGTATCTTTTGATGCGTTTAAACCTTTTTTTAACTGAAAAAAATGCAGTCGGACAGAAAATGTAGGCGTCACATGATTGACCCAGTAACGGTAATGACTCGTAGTAATGGCTCTGGTGGCTCATACTCCCACCCTACCTCCCGCAAGGCAAATTTGGGGATATGATCATAAACCTTCTCCAAGTCCACAACACACATGCACCCTGGATGGACAAACTCCCATGACCTTGTTATGACCTCTGTAGTGTTCTGTGTAGCTGGCTTTCGTTCTTTGTTTCAGGAAGCTCACAATCTAACTAACTCCTCCTATCCATCAGTAGCACCTGATCCACCTACCAAAGGACCTTCCTCCACCTCCCTCATTCTCTCTCTCAGGCAGCAAAGTCTCCCACCTCACTTTGTTTAGACTTTGTCTTCTGTAACGCCCCCCCAGGATGCTGGATCAGAAGCTTTCCCAGGTAGGCTGAGCAGTGTGATGCCCTGATAGGGTTAAGGTTGGCTCACCCTCAAGACCTCTTTTTGAACCACCACTCCGGTCTGCCAGTCCACTGCCAAACACTGAAGAGTCAACCGAGACAGCCCAACCATGTCCAGAGCTTTCAGCATCTCAGGGTAGATCTCATCCACACCTGGAGACCATGCAGAGCTTTTTAACTACCTCAGTGACCTCTGTCAGAGAAATGAACAGGGCTTCTCCCGAGTCTTCCAGCTCTGCCTCCTCTGTGTCAGTTGGGTTCAGGAGTTCCTCAAAGTGTTCCTTCCACCATGTGACATTACCTTCAGTCCAGATTAGCAGTTCTCCTTCTTGCTTATAACCATCTGGACTAAGTCCTGCCTCACCTTCCTGGGTCATCTGACAGTTTGTCAGAACCACTTCAAGTTTCTGTGTTCTTCCCCACATGAGTGTTGAAGTCCCCCAGCAGAACTATGAGATCCATAGGTGGCACGACCTCATGACTCCATCCAATCAGAAGGCCCAATACGCTCCGGATACTATCTGTCTCACCTGTTTGTCTGACCTGTCTGTTTGTCTGTGTACCTGTCTATTCACCTGTCTGTTTACCTGATTACCTGACCCTAACCACATACCTTTCTGTCCACCTGTTTCTCTGTCTCAGGACAAGTCTCCAGTGGTCTCTCTGAATAACCTGATCGTCAGAGACATAGCCAATCAGGAGCGAGGGATGTACCTGATCAGTGCCTCCACCCCTCCAGAGATGTACGAGCTGTACGCTTCATCCAAAGACGACCGCAGGACCTGGATGAGCCGCATCCAGCAGACTGCTCTCAGGTCAGTACTGCAGTACTGCATGGTACCTCACAGTACTCTGTAGTACTGTGCAGTAGTCTGTACTACTGTGCAGTACTCTGTAGTACTGTGCAGTACTCTGTAGGGGTGGAACTGTGGTGCTGTGATGTCATTCAGTCTGTCCAACACTTTGGTCCTTAGTGAGATACATGTTTCTGAATTTCTGGGTCAGGTTAATGATCTACTTCCTGCTCTCCAGAGGATGGACCCTTCAGATCTTAATGACTCCATGATCTTTCCTCTAGTGCCCCCTTCAGGACAAACTTTACATGTTTAGCTCCACTACTGGTAAGACAGAATAGATGAATCATAAGGATGTTGTTTGTTCAGGTTGTGCCTGTAATGAACTCTGTAGCCTCTAGAGGGGGGCGCTAGCAGGACTTCAGACTGGAAGACCAGTTTAAACTGATAGAGGGTCCTGTTTTTAGGAGACAGGAGACAGTTGGTCTTTAGATAACTCTGAGGATGCTTGACTCGGCCCTGGTCCTGAACCAGTCTGCAGGACTGCAGACAGTCTGGTTTAGACCTCTAAACCACAGCAGTGTCCTGGTTAAGACCTGGTCTGTCCTGAAGCCATGTCAGTTAGTCAGATATTATTCGTCTCTGTTTTATTAGTTTAGTCTGTTTGTGTTGTTGAACATCAGTCCTGTAGTAATATATATAATACTCTGTAGTACTGTGTATTAGTACTGTATAGAAGCATATAGCCCCCTGTAGTTACGCTGGGTCGTACAGTGTAGTACTGTATGTAGTACTCAGTACTTCACAGTATATGTTTTGTCTGCAGCTGTCCGTCCAGAGACGAGTTTCCTCTCATTGAGACTGAAGACAAAGCTTTACTGCGCAGACTCCGAGGTACACCTCCTGTTTCTTTCTCCTTTCCTCTCATCAATATTTCACTAATAAAATCACTTCTGTTTCACATCTAATTCAACATTTGTCCTCCTCCTCTCCTCCTCTCCTCCTGCTCCCCAGCTGACATCCAGCAGAAGGACAGGGAGGTGCTGGAGCTCCTGCAGGAGCGAGTTACTCTGTTTTCTGACCTTGTGGAAGCGACAGGAAGAGGAGGAGCAGAAGAAGAAGGAGGTGTGGAGCTCAGCACCTCGTCCTCCAGGACCTCCTCCTCCTCCTGCAGGAACCTGTTCAGAGCCGACACTCCTCATGCTCCTCAGGCTGAGCCGCTCCTCACCTCCTCCATCACTGAAGGTGAGTTTTTATATTCAGTTTTCATGTAAAATAAAACAGAACAGAATCCAACTGAACCGAATCTCTTTGTGTTTTCAGTGGACAAACTGACTGAGCTGCTGCTGAACTCCAACATCCACAAATCTACCATAACCAACAGCAACCAGGGGCTCAGCAGTGAGTCACTGACACCTGTCGAAACCTGTAACCTGCTGAAAGTTAAAGGAAAACTAAATCTGTCCTCTGAGTATCAAACCGCCTCTCAGCTGCTTTTACCACAAATAGTTTCTATGTTATTGATAATATATTTTTATTATCAATTAATCTGCCGAGAATTTCCATGATTGATTGATTAATTGTTTTGTCTTTAAAATGTCAGAAGGTGAAAAATGCCTGTTGTAATTTCTGTTTTGTTGGACCAACAGTTCAAAACCCCAAATATTCAGTTTACTGAGAAAGAAAACAGAGAAAAGTAGAAAATCATCCCATTTGAGACAACCAGTAATAAGCCAGATAAATAACTGAAACAATTATTGAATTATCAAAATAGATGCAGATTCATTTTCTGTTTTCAGACAGGAAGTGACATCGCCTGAATTTGAACTGGACCACTTGTGTTTATTTGCCCCAAACAGCCAATGTACTGACTGTACAGGGTTAGGGATAGTTAGTGTGAGTCTCCAGGAAATGAATGTCCTGTATCTCAATGTAACGTCAACACGTAATGAAACACGACTGTGTGTGTATGTGTGTGTGTTGACTCTGACTGACCTTTGAACTCAGCAGAACCTCCCAGCTCTGAACACAGTCAGCTGTTCTCAGCTCGTATTCACAGCAGTTAGTGATTCACATGAGACTCAAAACCTCCAGATAAACTTCCTGTAGTCGAATCTTCTTCTTCTGTCTCTCACTGTCCAGTCTGCTCTGAGTGTTTGAACTGTGAGCAACAGACAGCAAAATATTTACCTGTCTGTCCTTATGTCTCTGTCTCACTCTCAGATGGTGACTCTGGTTCTCTGAATGGTTCTTTTGAGTTGAACAGCAGCTCTTCAAAGGTAAATCACCTTTCACCTTTAACCTCTGATCACAGTTGATCTGATTAAAGGAAGTTCTGTTTAATGTTGTTGAACAATACATGCGACTGAACAGCTTGTTATATTTTCATCCTGATTTGATGATGGTGACTGCCCATGTTAGAGTAAACTATCAAAATAAGAGCCCCGCTGGATTAACACTGCAGGTTTGAACAATGTAAAGAGTAGTGAGAAACAGTGTCTCAGTTTATTGAGTTTATTGGATATTTCTGTCTTGTTTTTCTCTCTTAGGACAGAAACGGTAACCAGCTGCAGGAACGAACCCTAAACGAGGTAACGAACACTTCGTGTTTTCTGTCCAGAGATCAGAGGGTGTATCTCTATTCCTTTGTATTTCCTCACTCCTAGATTCTCAACGGACCCAGAAATAAAATCTGGTCCATTATCATGAAGTCAATCTGTTTATTTTAAAGAGCAACATGACACTAATATTTCACTGTCTGTCTTGTGAGGACATCAATAAAAACTAAACAATTGCTCTACTACTACTACTAGTTTTATAGTTTCAATATAAACTTGACATAGTGTCAAAACACGCTGCAGAGCAGATAACTGACAGCTGATCAAGTTGTGTTCCTGTGATCTGGCTGTGATTTGGTTGTGATCTGGCTGTGATTTGGCTGTGATCTGGTTGGCTGTGATCCGGCTGGCTGTGATCCGCCTGTGATTTGGCTGTGATCCAGCTGTTATCCGGCTGGCTGTGATCTGGCTGTGATCCGGCTGTGATCTGGCTGTGATCCGCCTGTGATTTGGCTGTGATCCGCCTGTGATTTGGCTGTGATCCGGCTGTTATCCGGCTGTGATCTGGCTGTGATTTGGCTGTGATGTGGCTGTGATCCGGCTGTGATCTGGCTGTTATTTGGTTGTGATCTGGCTGTGATCTGTTTTTTTATTATTAAAAGGAAGAAAAAATGTCTTTTCAGAAATATCAGAAATGGCAGCTGGCAGGCTGCCAGAGTGCTGTGTTACACCATAAGGAATGACAGAGTGTCGTGTTACACGGTAAGGAATGACAGAGTGTTGTGTTACACCGTAAGGAGTGAGACAGTGCCGTGTTACACCATAAGGAATGACAGTGTCGTGTTACACCGTAAGGAATCAGTGTTGTGTTACACCGTAAGGAAGGAGACAGTGCCGTGTTACACCGTAAGGAATCAGAGAGTGCCGTGTTACACCGTAAGGAATCAGAGAGTGTTGTGTTACACCGTAAGGAGTGAGACAGTGCCGTGTTACACCGTAAGGAATCAGAGAGTGCCGTGTTACACCGTAGCAAACGAGAGCATTGGTGTTCGAGAGACAAAGTAAACAGACTTGCGCCGTAGCCTACATCTCGTGGACAGACAGCGTGTTGTTAATGGTATTGAAGAGAAAGGACCATCCCAGCATCTAACTGGACTCAAGTGACATTTGCAGGTATGTTTACATGCTGTTTAATGTGCTGCAGCTGAACAGCTAACTAGCCATCTAGCCTGCAAACTAACATTAGCAGTGCACTTTCCCCCCCGGTGAATGTTTGTTTGGTGACTCGTTCAACAAATAGCGGACAAGATGTGAGTTCATGTCTGTAAGTTAGATCAGAAGGAGACTTTATCAGAAAACCTAATGTGAAAGACTCTGTGGCTCTTGTGTTGTGTAGCAGGCTGCTGATTGGCTCAGTGTGACCGTCTGCTCTGCCTATGATACAACGCTGACGTTACTTTATTCAAGATTTGATTGGCTGTATTGAAATAAGGTCTCTACCTAAATAGACAACCTAATGGTATTCTGTCCAATGAATGCAAAATTAGGTGGCACCATCATAAAACGAAAAAATGGTTCTGGTTTCTGACTTTTTTCTTCAGAGAACACAGGTGAAGTGATTGACAGAGCAGATATGTATGCTGTTGCAGACAAAATATGCTATTTAATTTTTTGGGAAATTAGATGCCCAATCAGAACAATTATTAACAGCTGACACCTGTCCTCTCCACAGGAAGTCCGTCAGCGATTGGTCAGTCTGAGCATGCAGCTTCACGCCCTGCAAGTATGACAACAGGAAGTTATTTACATGTTTATTACCCATATGATGATGAAGATGATTGATATTGTTATCCTTCAGTGCATAAAGTGACATGTCAGCCTTCTAACTCATTGACTCTGCCCCCAGGCTGCTGTGATTCGTCAGGACTCGATCCTGGAGCTGTCAGTCAGAACAGGCCTGGCCCCCTCCTCTACCCCAAGCTCTGGCCCTGGCTCCGGCCCCTGCCTCAATCGGTCGATATCGCGTGACACAGTGCTAGATGATGGTGGGGAGGCGATGCTGCTGCAGCGGCAGGTGGAGCTGCTGCAGGAGGAAGTGACACGGCTGCGTCTGAGGGGGGAAGAGCCAACCAGAGAGGGGGCGGAGCCAGGCAGAAGGAAGAGGAGTAACGGAGAGATCAGTGATGTCATCAAGGGAGAACAGGTGGATCAGGTGTTTTCCTAAAGTATAGGTGTTAAATTGTCTGACTGTCGTTAATAAACCATACCAAGATAAACTAAACCACAATCAACAAATCTTATCTTTGCGTTAGCTGGCTCGGGACAGCTGCATATTGCAGCTTGTAAACTTTAAACTTGATGCAGCAGATTGAAACATTATACTCCAGAGCTGCATTCAGGTCTGACACTGTCCCAGAATGAAGGATAGGTGGAAATCTCTTTAGTGTTTGACCAAAGTGAAATGAATTTTATTGAGTGAATGTTATTAGTGATAAATACCAATAGACTAATCAATTGTAGTGTGTAACACAGACTCTGTGTGTGAACTGGAAGTGTTAATGTGACCTGAAGGGACAGCAGACATGTTCAGGATTCATGCAGCTGAATGCATGTATGCACACACAGTCTGTGCTGCTGTCACTGCAAGCCTTCGTTTGGTGACATCACTAACGAGCGACTCAACAGGTCTGCATCTGTAACGAGTTCCTTCAGCTGAGGGTCCGTATCGATCAGAGAGAATATCGTTCGGAGAAGCCGGAGCTCAAATAAATTAAACCAAGCCTACATAGGCTAAGCTAACCTAAAGTGTCTGTGTCAGCAGGTGTGCAGGAGGCGTGGCAGCAGGGAACCGGAGCCCCGCCCCCTCGCCCCATTGGCCAGCCAGGATCCAGTGGACCAGTTAGACGGCGTCCAGGAAGGACATGAGGAGGAAGAGGAGGAAGTGACGAGGATCTCTCCTCGCTCTGACAGCCCCAGAGGTCAGTTCAACACTTCAACTCATCAATAAACATTCGCTATGGAACTTTTTTTGTATCCTTAATGAAGTCATTCGGATTATTATTATTATTATTGTTATTATAATCATTATTATTATATATATAAATAATTGTTATTATAGTGTTGATATTTTATAACGACATTCCATAATAATAATAATGATGATAATGTGTCTCAAAGTGATAACATCATATTATTAAAGCATCATTTGACACAATGTTATTATGATAATTGAATGAACTTTTTATTTGTAATAACATGAAATTATTCATTGGTGTAGATATTTTTGTCATTGTTTTTGTCACCATGGTAACCTGTGACCTCTGACCTCTCAGACCTGCAGGACATACCAGAGGAGAGCGAGTGTGGAGCTGATCCCAGTTAACATCACACCTACACATGACGTTGGGGACCTCTGCTGATGTCACTGTGATGTCACCGTGGTGTCACAGATGGACAGAGAGCAGGCTGATTCAGTCACTGTCAGACTTTTATAATGAAAGTTGAAGCTGGAGATGACGTAATATCCTGGTTTCTGAATGTTGCTGTTAGGTTAGAAACAGGAATTATAACCATGTGACCTGTTTACATCATCACATCAGCTGGAGCTCCTCCCACATGTGCTGGAGTGGGCGGGGCTGTGTATTGGGAGGGTGGGGTTTAAATAGTTTTACAGGGCGTGTTGGGGTCTTCAAAGATTAGTGACATTAGGGGTCACCACACTACATTACCCAGAATGCTTTCGGATATTCAGGGGGTGGGGTGGGTGTTAATCCCACATAGCCTGACTCATCTGTTTGGAGGTTATAATTGTTCAAATTTGTGTTACAAACACAATTTTCTTCTTATGAGAATGACAAACAGCCTGAGTATAAACTGTATTTATATGGAAATATAAGTAAACGTAGTTTAGAAACATTAGATTATGTAGGATTTTACTGTCAGAATAGTCAAATAGATGAAAAGTTCTGTTTTTGTCATATGTGAAACCAAAAACCATGTTTTTAAATTTGGGAACAAAGTTTGTCAGCAAGTAGAAACTTATTTAATTATGATTTCTGCCCCAAAACAAGTATTTAAATTCATTTCTTAAAGGATCACTGCAGAAAGTTTAGTTTGTATCAGCGATAAATAAAATAATCAGCAGAAGGAAGCTGATCTGAAGTGCATGAAGAAGGTGCAACTACTACAGATTTAGGCAGGGTTGGGGGTTGAGTCAGTGTCGGGATGGTTGGGGGGGTTGGGGGTTGGCGGGTGGATTATATATTGTTGAGTAGTAGATCAGTGGTGTTTTAAAAGAAACAGGAAGCTGTTTTCTGTCTGACTGAAACATGACATCACTGCTGATGAGCTCCTGTCTGTTAGCATGTTAGCATGTTTCTTTTATACTTGTATATAACCTGAACGTATTCTCACTGGTAGGTTTTAACCAGTCAGCTTGTTTGAGGATGTTTTTATTGAGATGTTGAACATGTTGACTCCTCTCTGATGTTATTTTAACCAAAACACTTTATTTACAGCTGGATGAAGGACAGCAGCAGCTTTACATACAGTCATCATCAGGATCAGCTCAGTATCATGTTTCAGATAAACATCAGGATCAGCTCAGTATCATGTTTCAGATAAACATCAGGATCAGCTCAGTGTGTTTCAGATAAACATCAGGATCAGCTCAGTATCATGTTTCAGATAAATATCAGGATCAGCTCAGTGTAAAAAAATGTTTTAATGCTCAACTTCAACTTTTGTTGTCAGGACACAAAATTTGTCTTTGAGTCTCTTTGGACAACATTTGTAGACGCCAGCTGAACCCTGAGAGCTTTAAATACTCGTCCAGCTGTTCAGACAGATGTTCAGCTTGTTGCTGAGACGTTTGACAGCAGTCTGAAGTTCAAACTGAGCTCAGACTTTAAAACTGATCTGGAGTCAGAAACGCAGCAGCTTCATATTGTAATGTAGTTTTAGAAACGCTGGACTAAAAATTAGTGTCTGTAAAAAGATTTGATCAGAAAACTGTAAATGATGGTTGTTGTAAGTTTATTGTTTGTATGTGTGTTCACTATAAATCTAATCAGCTGGAGAAAATGTTGCTGTTTTTAAATACATGTTTGATCACCTCAACATGTGTTTTTACAACATTTAGGCTTTATTTTATTATTTTATTTTAGCTTCTTCAGTCATATCTGACCAATCACTTGTAGCATGTTTTATACTGACATTTTATTTCTGTGAGCTGATGTTAAAAACTGAAGGAGA